>VYZP01056580.1:0-16959 GCA_013400635.1 Hypocryptadius cinnamomeus
AGTTCTGAACCCAGCAAAGAGTGCTCCTGTCTAAGCTGAGGGCTGCAGCTTTTCCAGGAGGGTGCTGTGGGACATGGTGTCACAAGATTTGCTGCCCAGGTAGACAACACCCACAGGTGGGTCAGCTGGTTGTAAAAGGAGATCAGGCTGGCCAGGCAGGACCTGCCCCCACTAAACCCACACTGGCTGGGTGTGAGCCCCTGGCTATTCCACAGGTGCTGTGTGATGGCACTCAGGATGATCTGTTCCATAGCCTTGCTGGGCACCGAGGTCAGGCTGACAGGTCTGGAGTTGCCCAGGGCCTCTTTATGGCCCTTCTGGTGGATGGAGTCACACTGGCACCCCCAGTCCTCTGGGACCTCTCTGCTGAGCCAGGACTGATGGTAAATGATGGAGAGCAGCTTGAGGAGCTCATCCACCAGCTCCCTCACCCCCCTAGGATGAATCCCATTGGTCCCATACACCTGTGAGCATCTGAGTGTCTCAGCAGGTTACCAGCTACTTCCTCCTGGATTACAGGGGGACTGTTCTGTTCCCTGTCCCTACCTATCCACTCTGCAGGCCAGCTGTCCTGAGGATGACCTGTCTTACTATAGAAAACTGAGGCAAAGAAGGTGCTAAGTACCTCTGTCTTTTCCTCATCTTCAGTTAATATATTCCCCCTGCATCTAATAAAGAATGGACGTTGTCCTTGCAACCTTGCCATTAAATTTTGTTAAGCTGTGGTTTCACAAATTTGTATTAAATCTGCATTGATAACACCTTTAAAGGTGATTCTTCAAGCAACTTAAACCACTCATGACACAGCCTGGTGCAGGAAATGGGCCTTCCTGCCTCAGTGACAGCTCAGCCAAGCCACAGCCACACTGAATCACTTTTCACCAGGAATGCAACAATATGGTGGAGTTTTCTCAAAATGAGCAACCACAGCAGCAGCACACGTGTCCTTCTCACAAACCTGTGGCCTCTTTGTTGCCACAGGCAATTTAAGCTGTTCTTGGTGAAGCAGAAAAGGCTCTGGGAGCTGGTTTCCTGACAACTCCTCTCATTCCACATCCTCCTTCACCAGCAAGGGCCTCTCAGATACTCACTAGGACCAGTCCCTGGGCCTGAGCTTCCCACAGGTGCCAGAGGAGCATGGACCTCCAGCCTGAGAGCTTCCTTCTTCCAGCCAAGGCCAGTCTTGGAGCCCTCAGCTAGGAAGACATCTGCTGGCTTTCTGTGCTTTGCCCTCTCCTCCTGCCAGTCTATCTGCCCACAGTTCAGGCAGTGACTCAAAGAGTGTCCCTTTTATTTAAATGTTTGCAATCCAGAGCTCTGCCTCCCTGCTGACATCCACAGTATCTAATGGCTTTACTTCTGCTATGGGAAGGAGACAATACAGCTGTTCCTGGGAAAGAGGAAACCCAACAACTGAAAACATGCAAGGCAGGGGAGTTGGGACACTATCTGTGTAGGCAAATCAAATTTTTGTCTACATCTGCACAAACTTGTGCCCTCTGCTGCCTAAGGGTCAGTTTTATAGCACACAGAAACCAGGCTGTGAGAGCTTGTTCAGCCTCGCTGTCTCAGCTGCTGCTCAGCCACCACAGCTTCAGGTGTGACAGTGACACTTCCAGAGGTGACCTCAGGATGCCACACTGACTCCAGCAGTCACTGCACTCACAGCTGGCTGTACCCCTACCAGCTGTATCAGCAAACCCCCACCACACACCCAAAAAAGTCAAACCCCCAAAAGCAGCCAACCAAAGGTGGAGCTGACAGCAAGTGCCAGCCCTACCCTGCAGCCACAGATGGGAAAAGAGCCCAGGGCAAGGTCTGAAGGCTCTGAAAAGCAAGAGAGCAACATCTGCAGGTGTTCCTGAAATACCCTCATGAGGCCCAATACTGACCATACCTTAAATGTGCATCCTCACACTGCAATCAATCCAGAAAACCAGCATTAATAACTAATCCCACTGTCATAAAACAGTATTTAGCCAAGGCTTTCCTCTTTTCTTCCCTAAGGATCTGCTACTGGCCATTCTGGAGACAGGATTCTGGGTTAGCTGGTCTGATCCAGCCTGTCAGTTTTTATCATAATGATCCCTCTGGGTCTCAATGTACAAAATCTCTTCTGAAGGCTCTTGCAGAAGGAATAAGCCAGGATGCCACGCAGTACTTCCAAGAACCCCTGATGGCATTCTGTAATTAAAGCATGCCAAATAACATATCCTCTCAACTAGACTCCTCCTGGGGCAAGCAGTGCTGTGGGAATGGCTCACTCTGTGTGCACTCACCTGCTCTACATGGGGCTTCTTGGCAAAGGAGATCCTGGCTATGGAGTGAGATGCTATAGACAGCTCTTGTCCATTCACCTCCCCTTCCTCCACCTCCACCAGACCTAGGGAAAAGCAAGGGCATAAATATTATTAGGCTGCAAAGGTTATTTAAGCATGTCACAATTATTATTTTGACCTTTCAGTACTTAAAAGGAGGCTTATAAACAAGAGGAAGAGCGACTTTTTACACATTCAGATAAGGACAGGACAAGGAAAAAGTTTTTAATCTATAACAGGAGAAATTTAGGTTAGATATTAGGAAGAAATTCTTCCCTGTAAGGTTGGTGAGGCCCTGGCATAGTTTGCCCAGAGAAGCTGTGGTTGCCCCATCCCTGGAAGTGTTCAAATTCTGGTCAGACAGGGCTGGTCTGGTGGAAGGTGTCCCTGACCATGGCAGGGAGGTGGAATGAGATGGACTTTAAGGTTCCTTCCAACCCAAACCACTCCATTCTCTATTAGGCTACTTAACAGACCAGGACTCCCCGTGAAGAATGGTTTTATTTGCCCTATTTATTTTTATTTATTGACAACTGCAGATCCACGCAGCCTCAGACATGGAATGCTGCTCACAAAAATCCAGCTGGACTTATTCACATCGTGTGGGATGAGTGTCACAGCACAACTGGCACTCCTCCCTTCAGCACCTGCCATTTTAGATGCAAGCATCAGCTGGGGTTTAACACTTTTACTTACAATAACTGAGATGTGCTTCTCTCTCATTCAGACCCCATAAGGCAAGAGGCACCAAGGTGCTGCACCCACACACTGGGAGAGTTTAGGAACTCTGTTCCCAGTTTAGGAACCACTGTGGGTCCAGCGCCAAAGAGCAGCGATTCCAACAGGGAAAATTAATCAAATAAAACTGTGAGAGGTGCAAGAACTTTCTGAAAAAGTGATGAGATGGCCCAGCAGGGTAAGCACCTCTTCTTTTCCCCAGTGTGGTATCAGGAGGGTACCTGTGTTCTGGGCACTGATGAAGGCCACCTTATTAGTGTCAGGCTTGAGGCGGATGAAGCCACACTCCCGGTGCATGGGCTTCCTGGTGTCCGGGTGGAAGGCGTTGAACCTGAGGGCAAATCAGAGCACAAATGCTGATGTGTTTTGCACTCAAAAGACATTTTTTGGCCTGGTTTCCTCTTATTTAACCACATGAGTGCCTGAAGTATGCTTTGAAGAGTAAAAGACTGACAACACTTCACAGTTGAGAGATGTAAACCTGGAAAAATACAATTACTTTACAGAGGCACAGCTATTTCTTAGAGCTGGAGTTAAATCTTTAAGTTCAAGCTTTAGACTTTCCACGACCCCTGGGTCTTTCTAAGAACTAGCTCAGGAACCCCTCAGGAACTCAGATGTTTCACAGATGCTAAAGCCACATGTCTCAAAAACTTTCTTTTCTCAAATAAATATCTGGAATTACTGTATCACCCTTATTGAGCTTTTACACCTGGAAAAGTTGTTTCTCTGAATATTCCTTGCCATAGGAAGCAACAGAGCAGATATATTTCAAAAAATATATATATCCCCTTCAAAAAGATAAAAAGTTCAGCTCAGACTCTTATTTATTCTTCAGGAGGCCTTAAGAACTGTAGGTTAGGTCACCCATAACATGGGTGATTATACTTATCAAATGAGAAACAAACTTAAATCAGGCAGCTTTCAGTGCTTGGAGCATTTAAGGCATACAGGGAGTGTCTCTTAAGAGCCACTGCTGCAGGAGCCAGGAAAGCACAGGGTGTCTGTCCTCCAGGACTGCTGCCTATTTTCCTGGTGCTTCCTAAAGCTCAACAGCTCACAGCTGTGTAATCCCTTGGCACAAAGAAAAGGAGGGGCAAAAAAAAAGGTGACTCAAATAAGGAACTGCTCACAAGCTGGGGAGGGAGGTGCAGCCAGAGCAAGACTGTCAGAGCTTTGTTTCTTTTGGAAATTGGACTAGAGCAGTCACAGGCTGAGCTGGCAGCTCCATCACACTCCAGGAACACAGGTCATCTCTCACACAGCACTTCCATCTCGTAATTCTTATTTTCCTGGTTTTCAAAGCAACACACTTTCCAACTCACCCCTCCTGAAGGAACACTGGAGCACTACTGAGCAGTAGCCAACTTGTCACTTCCCTCCCTCTGGATTTCTTTTGATTTTTCTTAGAACAACCACTAGAAGCCAAAGCAAGTAGTTAAGCTACCTGCCTCCTGTCCCACATGGTTTGATAAGCACTAATTTTTCTCAGATTTTCACAGTGGTGAAGACTGAGGACCATGGCTTAAAATGGAGAAACCTGGTAGCCATGCCACAGCTCCTTCATTTAGTCTAAGTGGGAATTACACAAAGAATGCCAATTAATCACAAGTTTTTGTCAGATTATGACCTCTTTGACTCAGATGGGCCAACTGAGAGGTGTTTTAAAAACTTTTATTCCATTTTCAATTTCATGTGAAGGGTGAGACAATACAGATGTTATAATTCATGTTATCTCAATCAAAAGCTAACTATTTCTTAATTACAATATATTATAAGCATTTCTTGGCCTATCAGCTTTTGCCACACTATGCTGCAAATGCCTTAAAGCTAATCATCTAAAATTACCCTTCATGGGCCACTGTAACTGGCATTTGTAATGCCAATTAATCACAAGCTTTCAAGGAAAATCAAAGTTAGACCATGCAGTCACATACCACAGCATCATCTCATTTGGTAGGTGAAAATGTATCTACTTTGCCATTGGAAAAGAAACCCAACTAGCAAATCACCCTGGAGCCATGCCTGCTCCAATCCAGCAGCTGCTGCCAACCCTGACTTACGAGAAGTTGAGCATGGGCTGTCCCACGTGAGAGATGTGCACCTCCTCCAGGTACTGGAAGGGCTTCATTGTAGGGAAGGTGCCATCTCCTGGTGGGTCTGAGAGCCAGGTGCCCAGCATCCAGGACAGGGGTTCCATCACAGGGTTCAGCTGGGGAGTCTCTGTGGAGGAAAAGAAAGAAGGAAGAATGAAAACTCAGGGATCTGTGCTCTGCAGGTTGCTGTGAGCTGCCTCCAGCTAGATGGAGGTGAACACAAAACACCGCAGAAATGGTTCAACACCACAGCAATGCTTTTCTTCAGAGCAGTGCCAGCTCCAAGGGGGGAGATGGGCAACAATGAACACTCATGGCAAGTGGGTCTGTTTCCAAACCAGCTCTCAGCCATACAAAGAGCACTCCTGCAGGTGGTCCACTTCTGACTCCTCTCTGTAGCCTGAACTGAAAGAAAAGCCCCCTCCCATCTACGTGCAGGGAAGAAGATGACTGAAACCTCAGCAGAAAGAATAATCATGAAATGATAATGAAACCTCTAATGCCCTGGACTAATCTCTCTCAAGCACTGAGCACATACCATTCCTGTTTGTTTCAGAGGCTGAGGAAATGAGTCCTCATTTCAAAAGAAAATCAAGCTGTGTACATATTCAAGATCAAAGTTTGGCTATAATACTTTTTTAAGAGGTTAACAATGGCCTGAACTTGTACAAAGAGACAAGCAAGTATCATTCAGAAGCTGTTCTACTAAGGTTCTGGACTAAGGCAAACATCTTAAAAATACTTGGGTGCCTGTAAGGCAAAAAGTAAACGGAAGAGAAAGATACTTCCCTTTGTCATTTCAGTTATGAAAAAGCAACCAAGGTCTGTTTCACAAAGTTAAAACTTCTTTAACAAATCATTTTACAGAACCACAGAATAAGCTGAGCTGGAAGGAACCCACAAGGATCACCAAGTCCAACTCCTGGCCCTGCACAGGACCATCCCAAAGAGTCACACCATGTGCCTGGGAGTGTTGTCCAAATGCTTCTTGAAGTCTGTCAGGCTTGGCGCTGCAGGAGAGTTTTGATAAACAATTTTGCATTTTACTTTCAGAGGCTGTGACCTGAAAAAAATACATCAGGAAAATGGAGACAGACAATTTAAAGCCACGTGAAGAACAGAGGGAAAACAAAACATCACCCACGGGATGTTGGGAAAGATGGATTCCCACACAAACAGGGTGCCAGCTACTCTCAGTAGTCTGTTATGCAGAGAAATATGACTGAAGTAAGCTTAAAGCATGTCCTCTTCCCCTCCATGGGATAAATATTGCATACTGGCAAGGGGGGTGCTGCAGGGGGGTGTTTTCCACACCTAGTGAGATCAAGAATACAAGACCAAGCTGCCTGTCTGGCTGATCTAAAAGGCACAGACTCAACTGCAGGCAGAAATCACAACCTAAAAGAGCAAAGCTGTGGCCAAAATCTGCTTGACCAGTCTGAGTTTTGCTGTGCTCTTTATGAAATGTAGGCTAAGAGACTGAGCAAGAAGGAAAGACAGCCCACATCTGAAATGCCAAAGGAGAAGGAAGAGCAGCTATCCTGGGTAAAAGAGGCCACTTGTGGAACTCATTCTCCCACAGACAGCACGTTTGAAAACCCAGCCTGTGTCAGCAAAGTGCTGCTACTGCCTTGGCTTTATCCTGAAGTATTTTGCAAGGGAAGCAACATGAGGAAACATGAGAGCTCACTAGGAAACCAGTGATAAAGGTCTACAGCATCAGAGCCAGGATCTGCAGAACACCCTGCCAGACTGTGCAGTCCCCAGCAGCTTGGAAAGGGGTTCCCACAATCTGTACAGCAGTGTCAGGGTACTGGACAGTATTTCCTTGTACTCACCTTTCCAGTTCCATGAGGGGAGCACACCATTCTGTGGATAAGGAGCATACTGCTCCTTCCTCCAGCTGATGTTTGCCTTTCACTCTCTGCTGCATTTCTTTCCCAGCTTTTTGCAGGCTCATCTCCCACGATGGAAGAGAAAAGCAAAGCTTTGGAAAAGCTGCAGGAGCCTGCAGCCTGGGCTGCTGCTGCCCTCTCCTGGGTCAGCATCCCAGGAGCAGGACAGTTTCTGTCACCACAGTGCTTTCATAGGGCACTTTCTTTTCTCCTCCTTGCACTTCAGGAAAAGCATCCAAACAACAGATGAAAGGAATGGCTGCAGCCACTCCCACTCTTTAGACTTGATTACAAACCAAGAGAAGTCAAGTGATCATTTCCAGCACCCCCAGCTTGACCCCACTGCCTTGTTGTGCAGCACCCAGCCTGGCTGGAGGTGCCTGACCTGGTGAGCTGGTCTCACTTCCAAAGAGCTGGAATTCCAGCCAGCTGAGAAGTGAAGATGGAACTGTACACCCTGAAGTCTCTGGCACTTGGGCAAACAACACAGCCAAGTGATCATAATTCCTTTTCTAAACTACCTCGATGGCAGCAAAGCTAAAGAGCTCTTTAGTTCTCATGTGGCTTGGAGAAGTCAAGAGCAGCAGAAGTGAATAAGGACCAGGGGCTCAGTGAAGTGCAGGTAAGTGCAGACATCCTGATCTCATCCCACGGTCTTCTTACTTTCAGTGTTGGTCTCTGACTGGTGGACTAAGAATGTTTTCCTTCCTTTCTGGAAGGCTGGGAGAGTGGAAAAGCAACAGGAGAGGCAGACAGGAGAGTCTGATTGAATCCATAAAAAAAAAAAAAAAAATTAAAAAAAAAAAAAAAGCAGCTATTTGAAAAGCAATTTGCTTTTTAATGTCATGGTTAGGGCAGGTAAACGCAAGACTACTGTAGCAACAAGAAGTTCTATGCTGAGCTCCTTTGTTTCAAATTTCAGATTTGTAGATACAGTCACTGTCAAGACACTGGTGAAGGAGCCTGTATATCACTTCTTAAAGGTCTAAACTCCTAGCACATCATTTTTACAAAAAACCCACTAATGTGGCTTAAAAGGTAAGTGTATGATAATATCAAGAATACAAATGACATCTGAGAATTTGCAGCACAAGAGACCCTGGTCACTCTTCTGCACACTTAAAGCTTCACACTCAGAGAGGGTCCTCTTAAATGCTGATTCTTTTGCATTCATATGCACAGTTCCTCTTTTACCTACTAACAGGGAAGCTCTCCCTGCATCCTCTTTCTTAACAAGGACATCCCTGGAGTCACCTACTTCCACTTTCTGGAAGCATTAGGGACCCAGCATCTCCAAGATCCCAATCCTCTACGACCTGGTGATGTGGAAGGTGTCCCTGCCCATGGCAGGGGGCTGGAACAAGATGAGCTTTAAGCTCCCTTCAACCCAAACCATCCTGTGGTTCTAGAAAATCTCACATGACACTCATGAGTTTGTAACAGTCTGGGAGACAAAACCACACACCCATAAGCAACCTGATCACCTTGATCTCTTCCCTTCAGGAAGTCACTCAGGCCCCAACCCCCAGGCCCTGAGCACACAGGTCAGTTCCATTTCACCACCTGACCCTGCTCCACCCCTCCAAACTCACAGGCAGCCTGTTCCTACATCTTTTCCATTCCCAGAGAGTTTGCAAGCCAGATCCCACCCTGCACTGGAACTGGCTGTCCAGGCTTTGCCCCAGGACATACTGAGTTCTCCCTGCTGTGAGACAAACCAGACAGAGCAGCTGGACAGCCCCCTCAGGCCACAGCTACACAGCCAGTGTGGCTTTTGAGTGGGATCCCTGGCACAGAAAGCTAAGCTGGCACAAATTCCGACACAGCTTTATCAGGAAAGCCACAGGGAGGGGCCAGCTGGTTGCTAACAAGGCAGCTAACCCATTTCCTTGAGCTGGGGAACACTTCCTGCAGAAAACTTGAGGGGAAAAAAACCAACAACAACAACCCCCCCAAAAAAAATCCCAAAAAAACCCTCAAAAAACAAAAAAATCAGCAAAAAACCCCCAAACAAAATCCCTGAGTCTTCAAAGTGTGGGGTCTGCAGCATCAACTGGGCAGTTCTCTGAAATTCTTCCTTCAGCACAGCTGCTTACTGGGTTTAAAAGAAAGCATTAAACACCTTTGCCTTGTCCCTGTCCCTGTTTGTGAGGTGACCATCCTCATCCTAGAATGGGGCAATGCTATTTCTAAACTGCTTTTTGCCATTTATATATTTGGAAAAAAAAAATGTTCTCTGCAGTTTTGGCAGCTTTGAGTCCAATTGAGCTTTGCCATTATGAATTTTCTCCCAACAGTGGCAAGCAGCATCTCTATGTTCTTCCCACATCACCTGACCTTGCTTGCACTGGGCACACACCCTCCTTTTCCATCTTGTTTCCAAGGGAAATCCCTGGTGAGCCAAGCCAGCCTTCTGCCTCACCTGCTTGACTTCTGACTTTAGGAATTGCTGTTCCTGTGCCCTTAGGAGATGATGTTTAAAAGTGACCAGCACTGATAGACCCCAGCACCTCCAAAAACATTTCCCAGGGGACCTTACTCACTAATTCTCTGAGCAGCCTGAGGTCTGCTCTCCTCATGGCCAGAGCTGAGGTTTTCCTGGCACTTTTCCTCCTGTCACCAGAGATTTTAAACTCGACGGTTCCGTGGTCGCTGTGGCCAAGTTGGCCCCGATGTTCACTTTGTTCATGAGATCTTCTCTGATGACAAGCAGGAGATCAAGATCATCCTTCCAAGTCAGCTCCCTGAGGACCTGTTCCATAAAATTGTCATGCAGGTGTTTTAGGAGCCTTCTGGCCCAGGCTGTACCAGCTGTGAGATGCTCCCACGTAATTTCTGGCAGGCTGAAGTCCCCTGGGGCAGCTGACTTGGAATCATCCCTTAATTCCTCAAGGAATAATTTGTCAGTGTCATCATCCTGGCTGGGAGGTCCAGAGTAGACACCCACAGTGAAATGGCATTATTTGTTTGCCCCTTGATTCTTATCCAAAGGTTCTCAACTGTGCCATTGCCAATTGTGAGCTCCAGACACTCCAACCCTTCTGTTACACACAGTGTCACCCCTCTGCCTCTCCTGCCCTGCCTATCCCTCCTGAGGAGCCTGGAACTGTCCACCAGGGCACTCCAGTCACAGGGAAAGCTCCCACCAGGTTCCACATATCCCAGTGATGCCAGCTCCCTGGGACTGGGCCAAAGCTTCCAGCTCCTCACTGGTCCCTCCTGCTGGGTGCATTAATGCAGAGACATTTCTGGTGTGGTACACTGTGACCTGGTGAAGCAGATTGAGGGATCCCATTAGTGCTCCTTTCCTCAAGTTTAGGCACTCCAGCCCATTGCTCTTCCCTGGTGACCCTGGTTTTGTCCCTTTCCCCTTTCCAAGCTAGTTTAAGGCCCTATCAACAAGCTCTACCAGCTCCTGTGCTAGACCTCTTTCTCCCCCAAGAAAGATGCATCCCAACAGCAGATCAGCTGTTGAACAGATCATCCCATCTCTGCTCCAAAAGCTGGGAATGTTGTTATATTCACAAATGTTCATGCTATAGACTCAGGAATTAATTTCATAGCCAAGTACCAAGGTGGTAATGCTCTAGTGCCTGTAGTCATTGCCAGAGTTCTGCTTTACAAAAGACAGAAAATATTTTTTAAATTCTACTCTATTATGAGAAACCAAACACCCTACCTGACTTTCTCTCGAGTTTTCCTTAGTTTGCTGTTTCATTGCTTCCCAGCTGCAAGCTGGGTTTTTGTTGTGAGTCACTGCCAACTCACTGCAAAATTAAATGCTTAATGCACAAACTCTGCAGACTATTAGTTAAAAAAAAACCTGGAAAGAACAAGACCATCCCACTGAAAAAACCCCAAACCAACAGCAGTGCAAAAAGTCTTGTTTCCTCCCTTCCAACTGTCTCAATCACCTCCCTCAACCAAGTCCCAAAGCTGGTGTACCTGCACACTGTCCTCCCATGCTGAGCACAAAACAGTTCACCTCCCACCCAAGTGTTCAGGCCATGGTGAAGTCTTACCCAGCCTCTCTCAAGATACCTCCTGCCATGGATTCAGCCCCCATGCACACACATTCCCACTCCTTATCTCACTCTCAGTTTACTTTGCAGCTCTCTTGTTCTTTGCAATGCTCACCCTACAGACCAGTTTTCTACCCTGGCTGTTCCCCCCCCAGATAGAGCACGAAAAAAAAATCACAACCAGCACCTGCTGTCTCAGAATAAAAGCAGTTTTCTTCCAAAATCTAGCTCCAAGTTAACATGCAACTGCCAGGCTAGCAGTGCCTGCCCTGGTGGAGGCAATTTTCCTGACAGCACATCTCTGTGACCCATCAGACACATTTCAGTTCCAAGCTGAACTGGACACCAGCCCGTTGCTGGTCCAGTCCTTCTCAGACAGATGAAAGCACAGCACCTCCAACCATGCACAACTCCACTTCTCAATGCCACTCAGGAACAGCATTTTGCTTTTCCTTTCCTGCAACATGAATGAAATCTGTTCCCACCACCATGGGCAACACCACTTCATGCCCCACAGACCAGGTCTCAGGACTCCACCTCAGCACAAAACCATGCATTAAGTGCTCTGTCCTCCTGCTTGCCCGAAGTTTGCCAACTATGCTTCATTTGCATGTAAAACGTACTGTAAATGACCCCATTTCTACACTGGCTTTGCACAGATACTCAAAGACAAATCCAAGCCAGATTTCCCATGGATTCCTAGCAGAGTTCTAACCGTTTTTCACATGAACTCATTTTGCAAACTCTCCTGCCTTTAATATGACCTTCATGAAAACAGACATGCAGCATGGAAGAGGCTCCTCATACCCCCAAGCAGCTGAATTCTACGAGCTTTACCTCTCTGATGAACACAGAAACTCGAATCCCATGGAATCCTACCTGTGTCTGCTCCATGCCCAGCCATATTTGCAGATATTTTGCTATTTGCTCTACCTGCAGCCTGCCCTGCCCCCAGAAAGCGCTCTGCGCAGGGTGGTAAGATGGCTATGAGGGAAGTGAGCTCATGTTTGGGTAAGACACTGATCCTGCTGCCTGCTGGGAGATGTAGTTTTACAACCAGACCAAACTGGAGCATGGCAAGAGGAGGTGGTGTTGTGGAAGGAGCTGCTGGGATCTCCTGTCTGAGGGAGCACAGCTGACACAGCAGAGCTGTGAAACCTTCCTGCAGAAGAAGATGGTCAGACAGTGCTTGGGTAGCAGAGGACCGTGCTGTTAGGACACCTATGAGTTCTTCAGGATACATCCCTGGTTGCTTGCTGGCTCTCCCTCATTTCTCCCAGCGCATCCTGACATCCTCCAGAAGCCACATCTCACCCTGTCCTGCGTGGCACACCGTGCCTAACCGTGCTCATCCGCCAGCAGTGCTCCTCAGCCTTTGGTCCATGGATCTTGTGAAGCAGAAGGAAATATTTTCCCACCAAACAAACACCTAAATTCAAAATTTAGATGGGAAAGGCCACCATGGCAGCTGTGCTGTGCTGAAGACAGCCTAGGGCTTCTCCTAAACCAGTCAAAGCCCCTGGTAAGACAGGCTGGGAAACACCCCTCAAGCACACTGTGACAGCTGGAGTTGGGAGCCACTTGCCCAGCCTGAGTCACCCAGCATCAAGCGTGGCTGGCAGGCAGTGCTGTGCAGCAGTCCTGCAGAAACCTGCTCCTCCCAGCCTGCTGCAGCTTGGATACAGCCAGCAGAAATTTGTCTCATTAGAGGAAAGTACGTGAGAACTAGCACTGAAATGAGGTCCTGCTGAGTGGGTGTGGGCCTAAAGTTGGTGTTTTGTGCTCAGGATTTTGTGGAAACAGCTGAACGTGAGGGATGCAGACAGGTAACAACCTGCACAGTCCAGTCAGGTACTTACACTCAGGGAACTGCCTTTAGCAGAAAAAAATATGCAGGCTCAGGTTCACAGCTAAAACCATCACCTCAACCACACATCAGATGAGCTGGGATGACTGAGACAGGGCTGCTAACAAAGACTATTATTAACCTAATGTGTTACATGACTGTATTTTTATGAATATGAAAAGCCTTGCTTAACTCAGCTTTGTATTACAGTAAAACTCGGTGTCTGGGCATGAACCAGACTCACCTGGCTGCACTTCATCAGCTATTTTCACTGCCATAAACCAGTACTACAAGCACACACAAAAAAAGAGTCCAAAACAGAAAAGCACCAAGATGAAGCTAAAAAAAAAAAAAAAAAAAAAGCCAGTCTGCCACCAACCAACCCTTTAAAAAAGTTCCCAGTCAAAGAGTTCCATATAAACTCCCCATCATGCCAAGCTACAACTGCCAAAATGGTTCATTTTCACACACTGATCTCCAGTTTTGTTGATAAAAGATGGCAGAATGGCTAATGAATTGGTCAATTCATTAAGGAAAATTATGTCTTCCCTTATAAAATAGAGCATGTAACTCATATATTAAGAATATCTTTTACAAAAACATAAAATTTTCACTTCTCAAAGACGTATCTATAAAAACACTAACCTTGGGAAAAAGGAGAAAAATCACAGTGCTTACCAGAAAAAAAAAAAAAAAAATCTTTAAAGATACTCATACTGCAATTAGTATCTCGATGAAGGTATTCCAACAAAGGCAGACACCTTTTTAAATATATATTAAAAAATATTTCATATACATACATAAATACATGTATATATATGAATGACAACTATGGAACTCCAAAACTGTATTTAATTATTTTCATTTGTTTGACACATAAACAATACAAAAACACAGAGAAGAAGGTACAACAAGACTATGCTGATTTCCCAGGGGAAAACTTTTCCCCCCTCTACCCAAATAAAAGTGTGAGTTTTCCCATACTGTGAAAAATTAGATACATATGGGACAAGTAGTGCTGGGTGTCAACCTTCATAAACTGTGTTGGGGTCTACTTTCCTCTTCCAGTGAGGAAGCTGGCCATGCTGCAACAGCCTGCAGAATGTGCCTGTCTATGCCAGCATCACTTTTCTGACTGCCCAACAGCTCCAGAAGAAGCCATGGAGTGTTTCTCCTAAAGGAAAGGTGAGAGTTAGCCATCGGGAGACACCCAACCCTCCACGGGTGATGACTTCTCCAAGCAAGCCCCACATCACAAATCCTTCCCAAGGCAACCCAATGTTTTCTCAGCAGCCACACACACAGGACCATTAGATGGTCCTAAACTCCTGCTCTGAAATGCACCTAGCAACCACAGTCACTGTGCACACATTGTACATTAAAAGACACTTTTTTTTTTTTGCAAGAAGGGTTATGGCCCAATTTGACTTCTAGGTAATAAACTTTTTCCATGGCCTGATCCCTCACTGAGCTCCCCTGTGCTTTCAGGTGCTTAATTATTATTTTTGTAATTGATAGAGAAGCATCTTCCATCACTCCCTGCTTTATTACGTTACCTGACTTCTTCTGCCTTCCAAGGGAGGAAAGGATCAAAGCAAAGACAGACATTTGCTCACAAATCGTGACCTCAATGTGCATCATGACTTTGCCATATTTGACACCTCCCACCTCACTTACATTTCCTGTATGCTCAGTACTGAGTGCAGTATATGAAATCCAGTATCAGAACTATTTCTTATGCCACTGAGGACAATAACAGCTTTCCCAGATACCTGCTGCTAGGACAGCTCATTAACACGCCAGAAAAAAATCACAGGCACGTGCCAAAGGAAGAAGGAAAATCCTAGCAGGAGCCACTGCATCACAAACAAGTTAAAATAATCCAGAAAGAAAAGAAAATAAATTCATCAACAGAGTCACCTGCAACACCACAACCTAAATTCTGATTCCACATCTGGGGAAGGTCAGGGATGTAAGAATTAACTTGTGTGCCCACTGAGTGAATTCTTTAATCTGCATCCATTGGTCTTACACAAGCTGCTACTTCTCCTTCCCAGAGTGTCCCTTTCTCATCCCTTCTCC
Source organism: Hypocryptadius cinnamomeus (assembly GCA_013400635.1). Classification (NCBI taxonomy): domain Eukaryota; kingdom Metazoa; phylum Chordata; class Aves; order Passeriformes; family Zosteropidae; genus Hypocryptadius; species Hypocryptadius cinnamomeus. The sequence goes on from VYZP01056580.1 coordinate 14,998, forward strand.
CCATCACACCTTCACAGCCTCCAACTTAAACAGCCCCCAGGAAAACAGGGAATTCCACCTCAGAGCAGCACCCCTGGGAATACTGACCACAGTCCTGGGATATCAGGCTGTTCAAGTAAGGGAAACTGTTCCGCTTCATCTCATTCAGCTTCTCCTTCAGCTTCCTGACTTGGCTGTCGGAGCGGCTGATCCTCTGCCTCAGGAGCTTCAGCTCTCCGTTCTTCTTCTCCACCTGCTCCCGCAAGCAGCACACCTGGCTCTTGCTCTGCCGCGAGGAGAAGCAGTACGAGTGCAAGGAGTCGATGAGCTTGCAGGCCCCCGAGGCCGACATGATCACCTCGTTGATGGACATGGGGTTGGCGTCCGTGTCACCCTTGCGCCCCAGCACGGCCTCGGTGGCGGGCCGAGGGGTCAGGTCAGCCGGGGACGCCGACAGACCCTGGCAGGGTTTCTGGGGGGTGGCGGTGAGGGACGACGTCGGGGACACTTCTGCGACGGCCTTGTCGTGCCCCAAGAGCTGGCTGCTGCAGCTCGGCTCCACGTCTCTCTTTGGCCTTTTCCTTTCTAGCTGCTCCTTGGGGAGAGACGGCCTCTCCCTGGCGTGCTTGGAGGAAAAGCTGTACGAGTGCAGGGAGCCGATGAACTTGCAAGCACCGGAGGCAGGAGGGGTGAAGTCGTCCACGGACACGCCGCTCCTGTCTGCCACCCAGCTGCCAGCCCAGCTGCCCCTGGCACAGTCCTTCCCAGGAGACCTCTCGGGCTTTACCTGCGCCCCAGGCTTTGCGCCCAAATGATCCCCTAACGTCCTCCTCCAAGGGCCGTCCAGCTGGCTGTGGAGGGCCTGTTCCTCCTTGGACATCGATCCTATTTCCTCTTTCAGAGTGGCCTCCTCCATCTCTTTCGTCCCTTGCATCACCATGAAGTCCTGGCCAGGAGATGGGGCCCTGTGTGCTACCTCACCGCCTCCTTCCTGCGGGGCCTCCCCATCCTGCACCAGCGCCTGCCTGGCTATTTTCCTTCGGCTCCTGACATAATCCAGCTTGCCGTGTTTCTTCTCCACGAGCTGGAAGATGGTGGGGACAGCAGTGGGCTTCAGCAAGCGGTGATGGTCTTCCAGCCGCTTGAAAAAACTGTCTTTGGTGAAGTGCTCGCTGCAAAGAAAGGAATACTTGGTGGGAGTCCAGTTGTCTCTCTGAACGGCTTTCAGCCACTGAATCAAGCGCTTCGAATCCTTCAGAGGGAACCTAAAAAGGGAGCAGACAAAACCCACTAAAAAAATAAGCTACGTTTTGGAAATCAGAAGGGTTGGTACTTAAAGAATTACAGAACCACAGAATCATAGAACTGCTGAGGTTGGAAAAGACCTGTAAGGCGACCAAGTCCAAGGTGACGGCTAGGTTTAGGAGATTTTGGGGAAAGTTGTCTTTTGGTAAGTTACACTCGTTTACGAATTAAATTACATTCATTTAAGAATTACTTCACTTTGGGCTGAAATATTTGATATTCACTCGCTGCGTCAACAGCTCCACTTCACAACAAGCGTAGGACTAAAAGGTGTTGTTTCCATTTCCATCAGCAATCGATCCATTATTCCGCTCACCAGCCCCACGAGGAACAGCCTGTCCACAAGGAAGGGGGACGTGACCACCACCAAAACACCCGGCTCAGCCAGCACGCTGCCCAGCGTAACCCGGGTGCTGCTTACACCGGGTGTGTTTAATAACATTTAATTAGGTGGAGAAATGCCTGCAGTGCAAGAAAGCCCCAGAGCAGGGGAAGCAGGCTCCGTTTCCAATGGGACTCCCCAGACAGGGACTTTTCCCGGGGACCCACCGCCGGCAGCATCCCCAGCGAGGGATGAGGGGGAGGACGGGCGGCGGGGGGCACAGACCGGGGGAGGGTCGGGGTGACAGGCCGGGGAGGGCCGGGCCCCGTGGCGAGGGGCGCTCCCGCTGCCCGGCC
>VYZP01056580.1:17419-41800 GCA_013400635.1 Hypocryptadius cinnamomeus
CGCGGCGGCCGCGCTTCCCCTCTGGGCTCCCCGGCCCGGCGCGGCCTCCCCGACGGGCGGCGGGGAAGGCGCCGCTTTCCGCCCTAGGCAAGGCCCTAGGAGCAGCGGCCCTGCGGGGCCCGGCCGCCCCTCTGCTGAGGCGAAGGGGAAGGCGGTGGCTGCGTGGCCGCCGGAGGCCGGAGCCGGGCGGCGAGTCCCTCCTACTCTCCCCAGCCCCGCTGCTGCCGTCGTTCCTCGAAAGCTCGGAGCTCTGCCGCCCGGTCGGGTCTGCCCGGGGGGAGCCGGAATAGGGAGCGGTGACAGGGCTGGTGCCGCTGTGCCCCGCTCCCCAGGAGGGCTCGAGGGGCGAGAAGGTAGCTTGGGGGTGAGAGGGTGACTTTGGAGGGTGAGAAGCTGTCCTCGGGGGGTAAGAAGGCGACTCAGCCACTCATCACCCTCACAGAGGGCTCTAGCAGAGCTGCTTGTGGTAGAGATTTTGGTTTCGTGCGGGGTAAAGTAAAAATAAGTGTTTGACACTTGCGTCGGGACCCGCTTCCCTCCAGCCTCAGCTCAATAGCGGCTTCCACCCCCTCCGCAGAGATAAATGTTGTTCCACAATAACAAACGCTTCCCCGGGCTCCTCCTCCGCATCGCCGAGCACGGGTGTGCCGGGGATCCGTGGCTCCTGTCCCTCCTGAGGGCTCTCCTGGCTTGTTTGTGCCTTCGTGCCGCTGTTGTTGTCAGCGTGGTGCGGCTGAGAGCGTCCCCGCATCCGGTGTCACACCTGGGGAGCGCTGAGCGAGCTTGCACCCCTGGTCCGGGAGATGTGTTTGCTTTCCCTTGGTGTGAGAGCAAAGGAAAACTTTGCTGTGGTGGATGGTGGGGCTGGACGAGGAGAATCTCTGGGCTCAAACCCCTCTGAGTAAACCCCTGCTCCTGAGATGGTCGTGGAGCTGACAGCAAAACTTGGAACTATTTGCTCCAGGCCTTCAAGAAAGCAGCACCACCCTTCAGTAGCCTGACTTTCCTCACTGTCTGTCTCTCAACTCCTCGTTGGTGCTCGGATAATCAGGATTTGTCTTGTTTGAAGGAGCTTGGGGGCAAGAAAAGATTTGATATTTCTTCTGCAAGGGGCTGAAGTAAGGGTTTGAGCTGTTTGGTGTTTTCCAGCAATGCGTTTTACTAAAGTGGTAAATTTACCTTCTCTTCTTGACTGTCTTTGAAATGTTCCACGTCCAGTTGTGTTCCTCCTGAGCCTTGGGTGAGGTACCTGTGTCAGCTAAAGGAGAGATCATCCACCTCATTTCTGATCCTTTTGGTGGCCTTAGTTGGAGGCTGAAGGATTTGGGAAGGCGTGAGAGCCAGGCCTTTTCAGAGAATAGAGAAGCCCCAGGAGCAGTTTGGGAAGGGAGGCATGGCAAAGCCTGGCTTTCCTTCAGTGCCACGCTCCAAAGCCCAGCTTCTGTGTTTTGTGTGAGGGGTTCTTCAGCAGGCAGACTGACCAGGGTGCTTGGTGCTGGGAAAATCACCTGTCCTGTTTCTGTTTGAGTCACCCGAGCCTTCACTTGTTGTTTCTTGTTTCCTAGAGCTGATGGTGAAACAAATGTCTTTGGTTGTGGTGTGGGGGATGAAGTTAGCATCCCTCAGGGGCTGTCACAGGCCTGGCCTCCAGCAGGTTTGCAAACTGACAGCAGCACTCAGGGGCTGCTCCCAGCGCCCAGCTGTGCCTCTGGGGGTCTTTGCTGCAAGTTGGGACAATGTTTTTATCTCCAGTGTTTCGTTGTGCTGACTAAGGCTGTGAGAAAGGAGGGGAAATTTCACCTTCTACCCCAATTCTGTGTGTTTAGAGAGTTGTTCTTGTGTCGAGATGATGGAGCATGCCTCCTGTGAGGAAAGGCTGGGAAAGCTGGGGCTGGTCACCTGGAGAAGAGAAGGCTCTGGGGAGACCTGAGAGCCCCTTCCAGGGCCTAAAGGGGCTCCTGGAAAGCTGGAGAGGGACTGGGGACATGGAGTGACAGGACACAGGGAATGGCTTCCCGCTGCCAGAGGGGCAGGGTTAGATGGGATGTTGGGAAGGAATTCCTCCCTGTGAGGGTGGGGAGGCCCTGGCACAGGGTGCCCAGGGAAGCTGTGGCTGCCCCTGGATCCCTGGAATTGTTCCAGGGCCAGGCTGGACAGAGCTTGGAGCACCCTGGTCTATTGGAAGGTGTCCCTGCCCATGGCAGGGGGTGGAATGAGATGAGCCCCAAGGTTCCTTCCAGGCCAAACCATTGTGGGATTCTGTTGTGGCACGTACAAAGCTTTGCCTTTCCTGCTGAGGCTTTCTGGGATCAGGTGTTCTGCAGATCCCATGGAAGATGTGCCCATGGGGCAGCAATCCAGCCAGCCTCCCCTCATTCCCAGTGTGTGCAAGGCTCCTGGAAAGCGAGGCTGCCTTTCTCAGGGTGAGCTGTGCAGGGCTGACACTCTGCTTTTTAATATAAAACCCTTTAAAGTTGAGCTGTTGTGTTTGATGTGCAGAGACTGCACATCCTTCTCTGCAGAAGCTGCTGCTCCACTGTCCCGGATGCTCAGAGGTCGGTAATTAAAATAGACCGAGGGCTTTCTGAAGGTGAAGCTTTGGAGCACTGCCTGAGAAATGTGCTGATCTCACCCAGCTTCTGCAGCTCTGAGAGGAGCAGCTTCAAACAGGATTTCTGCTTGGTGAATTTCCAGATGTATTTCTCTTCATCTCTGGCTGTAAGAAGGAGAGAGAGGCCCCCTGTGCAGTCTGTGATGTTCTTTGTGCCCTGCCTGAATTGTTTGGGTCCCACTGGCTGGAATTTAGCCCATCTGGGCAATACCACAATAGATGGACTTTGGAAAAGTGCTGGAACATATGAAGGTGGAGGCTTGTAAAGGAAACACTCAGTGACCTCAAGCCTTGTGGGGAGTTTACTGCTCCCATTGTGATGTCCTTGATTCTAACTGGGAGCAACCTCTTGAATTTTCTTCCCTGTGAAGGGGAAACCTGAACTCCTGCATTTAGTAGTTGTGCCTTTTCTACTGTTTTCTCCCCAAATCCCAGCAGGAATGTCTGACCACCTCTTTGGGATGCACAGCTGGACACATGACACCTTGTACAGAGCCAGATGTTGGGCATCCAGCTGAAGGGCTGCAAGGCTGGGACTCTCCTCCCCAGTGTGCTGTGTCATGACACATGTGCTGCATTCCCTGAACACTTGGCTGGTCCAGCTGGAGATCCCCCTCTATCTGCTGACCCCTTCCTCTCTGAGCTTTGGTAGAAGGGGAGAGACTCCAGCAGCCCCTTTCCAGCTGCTGATCCTTGCTGTGAAGTGTCCAGTTGCAAATCCTGTCCTTGCTAAGGACCTGGTGCCCTGCAAACTGTGCAGCTGCAGAGGTTGTGATATTTGAGTAGGTCAGGGAATGTTGCTGGGAAGGAGAAGGAGGGATTGTGGATAGCTGGATGTTCCTGTGTAGCATCCTTGTTTCACTCATATTCTTTAAGCTATTTGAGACTCCTGATAGAGAGTTGGATGCATGGCAGGCTTAGGAACTGACAAAATAAACCACAGAATATTCCTGGGAGAGACAAAAAAAAAGACAAAAGTTTTGCCTGTCACCTTTGCATGAGCACATCTGCACAGCTGTGTTCCTCACTTTGTGGGTGACACCTGTAAAGGCTTCTGCTGGGTTTGGTGCCTCTTGAGGAGGGACTGAGTGAGGTTTAGTTTCCACCTTAAGGTGATCTGTGTTTTGCATGTTCTTCCCTCAAAATTCATGTTCTCTGCAAGAGGATTTTAACCACTTTGCTCGATGGAAAAGAGGCCCTCAGCATCAATGCTGTAGCTGATGAGGTGCACGATGGTGCCTGTTCTGGGAAATGGTGTGGCTGCCAGGTGAAGTTTTAGATGTTTTCTGCCCCAGGCAGAAACTGGAGCTGGCTTAACCTGGAAATCTTGCTGGTTTTCTGCCTGTGGAGCAGCCAGGAGCGAGCCAGGGCTGGGTCACCTCTGTGCCTCCCAGAGCTGAGTGCAGAGCACTGGGACCATTTCCTGCCAGCCCAGGGGCTTTGGGGGTGGGTGGGACTCACTGGGCCACAGCAGCTCTGATTCTGTAGCTTTGTCTGGTTTTGAAAACAAAAGGAAAAGCTATCAAAGGTCTGTGATTTCTCCTTTCTCTTTCTAGCTACGCTTACCTATGACACCCTCAGGTTTGAGTATGAAGACTTCCCTGAGACCAAAGAACCTGTTTGGATCCTTGGCCGGAAATACAGTGTTTTTACAGGTATTTTCTGTGCACAGTGCAATGCTTTAAGGCTCCACAGGACTTTGTTAGTCTTGCACTTGGGTTTTAGCTGCCGTGCTTCTGTCTGTCTGGCCTTTCTGTGGACTCAGGAATGTTTTTGTGCAGAAAGTTACCATATGGGAGTTGTTGGGACATGTCATGAGGGCAGGATGGTGGAGGCAGGGGGCAGAAGGATGGTTTGCTGCTTCATAATTTGCCTCTGGCCATGGTGTCTTTGGGTTGATGGCAGATATTTTGGGGGGAAAGGAAGTACTCTGTGCACAGCAGCACTGCCCTGTCAGCAGACTCTGCCTCTGTGTGCCTGCAGACTGTGAGGAGCAGAATTCCTTGGGAGGGTGAGTGGGAGGTGGGTTTAGCAGTCTTGGTGCCCGCCTCATGTGTGTGCCTTTCCATGCTGAACACTTTGCAGAGAAGGAAGAGATCCTGTTGGATGTGACCTCTCGGCTTTGGTTCACCTACAGAAAGAACTTCCCTGCTATTGGTATGTACTCTGGGGCAGTCTAAAGACATCCTGGAAATGATTATAATCCAGTTATCCCTAATGAAACAGTCCCCACACACATGGCATCATTTCCATTCATAAGAGTGTGAAATGTGCTTCATCTGATTGATTCGACAGACTTTTTGTTTATGTGATAATGAGAATTCCTCATCCCCCTGGGTAGGAGGGATAGAAGTGGTTTTTAAAGGGACACAAGGAGGAGTTTGGGAAGTCTGCTCTTTTTTTAGGCAACATGGGAGGATTTTTGTACTTCACCACATCCTACATCAGTCTAGTGTGAAATATTACTGAATGATGGTCTTGGGCTTGAAGTGGATTAAAATGATGAAGCCTAGAGAATGATACAGAAATTGCTGCCTTTGTGCATCTGCTCCAGGCTCCACGTGGGGGTTTTGTTTGCCTTGGGGGAGTTATGTGCCTGAAGTGTCTGTTACACACAGGAGCTGTGGTGATAGTGGAGTATTTCCCAGTGAGCTCAAAGGAGGATGTCTGGGTTCCTTAAGATACTCTGCATGGCCTCTTCTGGGGTTTGTGTTTGTGTGCTGGGTGCAAGGTGTATCAGAGGAGATCTAAGAGCAGGTAAATGGGACTCCATGTCCCCCTTCTGTCACTGTCATGCCCAGTAGGCACTGAGAAAGGAGCATGGCTCAGCTTTGGAGAAGAGACTTCTTCCTAACTGGTCCTTCTGGCTTGTGCTGTTCTTTCCCTGCTGGGAAGCTCTCTGCCTCACAAGCTCTGAGACATCTTTGATGCAGTTTAATCCCTTTAAATTCATGTCTGTGCACCATAGTTAAACATATGCTCGAGAACAAAGGGTTAGCACATGTTTAGCTGGTTCACAGACACAATTTTGGTTTCCTTGTGAGTCATTAAGAGGCTGTGGGGTGAAGACAGACCCCATTTTCTGAGTCATTTCCCATTTACACCATAGATGTGATCTGCAAGTCATATACAGTAAACCTTTTCCAGTATTTTTTCTCCCAGTCACCCCTGTAACTGTTCATCCCTTCCCTCTGTGCTAGCCCACTTAATTATTGTAAGGCTTAGGGAACTGTCTAATGCTAATTTTGTAAAGCATTATCACTTTTAGAATTTGTACCTATTATGAATTACTGGTGAAATTATAGAAGACAGCTGGTGACCATTGAGAAGCTGATGAAATAGTCCTCCAGGTGATTCTTCTCCCTGTTTAGGACCAAAAGAAGAAAGCAGCATTACAAAGACTTGCAGAACTGTGCCCAGGCACAGATTACCTACTCTGATCACAGTGAACATTCGATCTCTGTTATTTGTAGTAACAGCCAGAGCTGCAGTGGAGGAGCAGCAGTTTCATTTGGAAGGTCTGTCAGGGAAGTGCTTTTAGCCTTGTGTCCTTTGTCTTAGACTTTCCAGCATGAGCTGATATCCAGCTTTCTCCAACAATATGTAGGATGTGTCTTTTTTTCACTGCTTGGGTAGGTTTTTTTTGGCTGGTGCCATTGTTTTTTGGGCCTGACTACATTGTTCACTTCAAAATGTTATTTGTAGCCACTTCTGATGTGGGAATTCCCTGGGACTGGTTTGTTCTGCAGGATGAGTTGCCTTCTCAAGATGAGAATTACAAGAATGATCTTTAACAAACACCTTTGTATAGGAATATGTCTGAATTGGGCTGAGAGTCTGCAGCCAGGCTCAAGGGCTGTTGTTCTCCTGGGAAATTCAGCTCTCTCTTGGGCTGTTTGGATTTGTCTTGGAATTTTTTTCCCCTTTCAGTTAGTGTTAAGAGTTTATTTATTTGTTTTTACGGGATGCCACTAAGTTACTCACCGATGACCACATTTTTGGTTCTCAGCCTTGGGTGTGTGAGCTAAGCTAGTCCTCATTCCCTGCCTCGTTTCTTGGTGAGCCTGCTGCCCATTCATTCTCCTCCCTCTTGGCACTGTCTCACCATTCATTCCCTGTTTATTTTCTGTCCTTGTTTCCAGGAGGAACTGGTCCCACCTCTGACACGGGCTGGGGCTGCATGCTGCGCTGTGGCCAGATGATCTTTGCTCAGGCCTTGGTCTGCAGGCATTTGGGAAGAGGTAAACCAGTGCACAGCCCACACTGATTCCAGGGCCATGTGCTCCCAGGAGTGCAGCACTTGGCAGAACAGGGATAACAAGGACACAGCTGGGAATTGCTGAGGGTTCTGTAACTTTTTCTCCAGTCTTCTCAAGTTCAGGGCTGTTGAGAGAACAGTCTACTTGGAAATCTCCGGGGATATTTGTATTTTCTGATTTTATGTTTATTTGCTTTTCTGTAGGTGATGGTATCTCACCCCAGCTGTAAGAGTGTGTCCTGTTATTTTAAAATTACCCCTTTACTGTTGGGAATGCCTCAGATGCTTAATATGTAATAATATGACAACATGAAAATTGTGTTGGTCAATACACAGGAAGAGAATTGCAGCTTGCAGCCTCTGGTTGCTAATAAGTACCATGTTTATTTCATATATCCCTTGTCTGTCCTAGACTGGAGGTGGATAAAAGGGAAGAGGCAGATGGATAATTACTTCAATGTTCTTAATGCCTTCATTGACAAAAAAGACAGCTACTACTCCATTCACCAGATAGGTAAGAAGGAAGAAATGCTCAGATGTAGCAAATGGGCTGAGGAAGGTTCTCACCTTGATACAAACTTCCCTGAAAAATCAGAGAAGCAGCCTGTTCAGTGTTTCCTGTGGGGTGAACAGAACTCAGGTCGTAGGGGTGGTCTAGTGATCGAACACTGGGTAAAGCTTCTTCTGAGGCAACACTGCCCTTTGAGCTTCTGTGCTGCTGCATTTTAGAGAAAGGATTTGCTCTGCAGTCCTTCAGGATGTCCTTCTCACCCCCACAAAACAGTAAATACTGCTGATTCAATAAAGTTTCCAAGTGAGAACTCTTCCCTGTTAAATACCAACCTGATTAGGGAGGGAAGCAGTGTGGGTGAAGTTATTGACTGTGTTCTTCTGGTTTTTTGTTGTGCTGCAGCCCAGATGGGAGTCGGGGAGGGAAAATCCATAGGCCAGTGGTACGGACCCAACACGGTCGCACAGGTGCTCAAGTAAGTGCTGCCCTTTCCTTTTCTCTGTTGAATCAGGCAGTGGGGCTGTTGGTGTGTGGTACCTCTGAGCTGACAGGGTTCTGCCTTTAATGACACCCTCCCTCCTCTCACATTCTCCCCTCATGTCAGTAGGTGAGCAGGCAGCCCCCTGGAACAAGCTGGAATTGCCTAACAGCTGCTTTCCCAGGTCAAAGCACATTTCACAGCATAACTGATAACACCAGTCTCTTCTAACCCCAGTTTCTCCTTTCTGATACACCACCATCTTTGCCTTGTAGTTGTATTAATCGTTCATTACTTATTTGTTTTTAATTTTCCTCTAGAAAACTTGCAACTTTTGATACGTGGAGTTCCCTGGCAGTACACATAGCCATGGACAACACAGTGGTGATGGAAGAAATCCGTAAGTGTCACATGGAGCTAGAATGTGGTGTGTCCTGGGCAGCAAGAGCCCAGGAAACAGCTGGAGAGCACAACAAGCATGAAGTGCATGCCCTGTCTTTGAGAAATTGTTCTCTGTGAGGGTGGTGAGGCTGCCCAGAGAAGCTGTGGCTGCCCCATGCCTGGAAGTCTCTGAGGCCAGGTTGGATGGGGCTTGGACCTCCCTGGGATAGCGGAAGGTGTCCCTGCCTGGATGAGCTTTAAGGTCCCTTCCAACACTCATGATCTGTGAAAGCTGTGTCCAGATGTGCTAAAACAAGGTGAGAATTGCTGTTCTAGGGCAAGCAAGGGCCTTGTTTGACTTTCATTTCATCTGGTGATGCCTCTGGATCTGGAGAGGTTTGCTGACCTTCAGACAGCATATGGGAGCTGCTTGGTAGGCAGTGTCAGACTTGTTTATGGCCACAAGGAGCAAGCAGTAGATGGCTGTCACATAATTGGTGGGGAGGGTTCTGCTGTTGGACAGAGTAAGAAAGCCAGAACAGATTTGAAGAGGAAAAGGGCCAAAATTGGCAGGGGGGAGGATAAGAATGGAATCCACCACTCTCATCATTTTAAGGAATATTCACTGGTGGTTTCTTCTTTTTTTCTTCTTTGAGTTTTGGGGCATCCTGCTCACAGGCTGGCTTTGGAGGTTGAGCAGCTCTTCTTGCCCATCCTAAGCCTGCCTGCTGTGGCTGCAGCACTGCAGTAACCAAAGCTACAAAGCTGAGCACCTGCACTGCTGGTTGCTGCAGCCCTGCATGGTCCTGGCCTCAGCAGCCTTCCCATGGCTTGCTTAAGGCTAATTCCTGAGGCAATGAGCCCACCCAGCACAAACCTAGCAGTGTTTCTGCCAGGGCAATGCTCTCAAACAGCTGGTGTGGGGTTACAGGTGAGATGGTGGCAGGCACCATTTAGGCTGTCTTGGCTGCCACAGGACCTGGATCAATAGCCAGGCAACTTTTGCCTGGAGTGCAGGACAGTCACTTTTTAAAGTCATATCTCTTGTCAAGTAGGCTCATTAGGGCCTGACAGAGAAGTGTGTGCCTAACCTCAGCTGAAGGCATGTGCTGGCTTAAACAAAGGCCATTTTTAAAACACAAATTGGATTATCTTTCATCTTCAGCCTGTAAATATCATTTCTGGAGCTGAAGCATGCTGGCTACGAGGCTGGGGTGTGCTGCAGGCTCTGTCTGTGTGGCACTGGTTGTTCAGCACTGATGCTGCTTCAAGTGACATGTCCATACAACTTGTCATGGGCAGGGGTGTGTGTGCTTGTTTTCCTCAAATGTGGATCATAATGTACCTGGTCAGGGCCTGAAAGTCACTGTGTGAGTGGGTCTGTTTGTGTTTGGTACCTTGTGCCCCAAACATTGTGGATAAAAGTAATGTTGTTTCATACATCTGTTCATTTGGTCACTGATGGGGTTCAGCCAAAGGTTCACAGGAAATGCCTTTTGTTACAGCAGTGAAGAAACAGAAATCTTTATCCCTTCTGTGTCAGTGTTCCATGAGAAAGGGCATCTCAGGTAGACCTGAGATGGAGGAGAATCACAAAGGTGGTGAAAATCCAAGGCAGCTGAAGCCAATACCTGCCAGCAGCAGTTGCAGCAGGAGGGGTGCCATGTCAGATCTGTTGGAATATGTTTGTAGTAAATTATTTGGATCCAGCTGGGAAGCTTTAGGCAGGTTCTGCTCTGCTGTGGCACCACAGAACTGCAAAGCCTGGCAGACAGCAAGGAGAATTTAGCCTGTGCCAAGCTCTCTGCTGCTTAAACTGCAGGTAAATATGTTCATACACAGTGCAGGATTGCCACGTGGTTTGTCTGATGAGGAAAGCTGCAGTGACACCCCATTCAGCAACAGCCCTGGCTTGGCACCTGATTTCAGATCATCTGGACAGGCAGGCTACTGCAACAGAAAACCTGCTTTAACAGGAGAAATGGCTACAAATAATGACTTTGAGTTTCCTCAGAACCTCTAGTCTGTGCATCAAATGCACAAATACACCTTCTCCCTTCTTGAGGAATAGTACAGGGAGGAACTGCAAACATCTGTGCAGCTTGTCTCTCCTCCTGAGGCTTTAGATCAAAGTCCTGTTTCTTCTAAATTTGAGTGTAATATTGTCCTCATTCAGCTGGGTTTGAAGCTGTCAGTAGTGAACAAATACCCAGCTGAAATGGCAAATGGCTGGTGATTAAGGTGTTTGTTTACACCACATCCTACCTGCTGGAGTGTCCTGGCATTCAGTTTAAGCTGGGAATAAATTAAATGAGCTTCTGGCATTCTGTCCAACTGCCTTGGCTTCATGATTCTTTAATCATGCTGTGGGTTTCTTTGGGGTTTAGGTTGGGGTTTTTTTTTTCCCCCCCCACACACCCAGCAAGTAATTAAATTGGCCAGTGAGACAGGCAGGCTTGGAGTTCTTTCTGGACCAGAATTTACATAACCTGGGTGCATTACAGCCTGGCTGTGTGTTTGTCAAGCCTTTAGGATGAGGATGCAGAGTGCTTATGTCATGTGTATGCCCTGAGGAGTTCTGCTGCCCCATATCAGAGAGGCAGAGCTCATGCTGAAAATGCAGAGTTTAATGACCATACTGCTTTAGGTCTGTAAAGTAGCTTGTGAATGATCTCCAAGAAAATTTATCAAGGTTTTTGTGACCTTTATGAAAGTTATAACTTTTCTAGACAGATACCATGTTTGTGTCTTGCTGCAGCACTTAGTAACAGGTGAATATTTCCTGTGTTAACTCATGATGCTCACTCAGTTAGCATCATAACCCTCACTCAGTTCATTCATGAATTCCTCTGGAGTTGAACACTCCAGAACTTCTCTTTCTGCTTACAAGCTTTGTGAATTCAGGACAGTTGTCTGACCTGCTGATCAACCCCTCCAGCTTTGTTGGCACAGGTGGTTGCTCAGAAGAATTTGCATTCTGGAAGAATTTGCATTTTTGCTGCCCAGCAGTTGGTAGCTGTGAGTACAAGCTGCTGTGTCTTGGTGTGAGCCCAGCACACACATCACACAGCCCAGCACACACATCACACAGCCCCAGCACTCGACCTCTTCAAGCTCCTCTTGGGTTTGAGTGCTGTAGGCTTCTGGTAAAGAGCAGTTGTTGATCAGAGGAATGACTGAAGGTCTGGGAACAGAGTCCTGATGCTTTGTGCTCCTGTTCCATTTCCATAGGGAGGCTGTGCCAGTCCAATGTGCCATGTGCTGGAGCTGCAGCATGCCCTGCCCTGGGGTCAGATGTGCTCTACAATGGGTGCCCAGAGGATGTGGGGCTCAAAGGAAGGCTCACCCTGTGGAAACCACTGGTGCTGCTGATACCTCTCCGCCTCGGGCTCACAGAGATCAATGAAGCCTACATTGAAACACTAAAGGTAGGGAATCTGGAGCTGAATTCCTGCTGGAGGGATGCTTAAGGATCCTGTTGTGAATTAAGTAATTACTCAGAAGTCATTGCAAAAGAAAAATGTCTTCATAGACAGTCCTTGTCAGAGGTCAGGATGTAGGTTCTTGAAAGCTCTAGTCACGAAAATGGGGGGGCTTGAGGGGTTGGGCCTTTTCTGGTTGGGTTGATTTTTTTTGTTTTTGAGGATCTTACTTCACAGCTTAGATCTCAGCCTCTCTTTGTGTGCAGGTGGTATCAAGCTGCTGAAGCCTTTGTTCAGCACAGCTATACCCTGTTTGGTGGTGTCCTGAGTGTTAATTAATACAGTGTTGCACACTCCCCCTGGCTCAGATGCTGAAGTTTGTGCTGCAGACTGAGGCTAGGAGCTGTCAGGTGGTTGCAGGTTGAAGTATTGAGAAGCTGCAGAATTTAGGGTGTACACAAGACAGGGAGAACAATGCTAGCAAGCTCTGAGCTTGAGTTAGAGACCTCCAGATTCACATTTGTTGGAGGTTACTTCCCTTAACTCAGTAGATCATGCTTGGCTGCTCCAGGTGGATAAAGAACTTAAACTGTTTCCTGAATGGTTGTTCCCTCCTGAGAGCACTGTTGCAACCCGATGACAGCTCCAGGGATCTTGCCACTGAGAGCAGCAGAGCCAGGACTTGCCCATACCAAGTCCTGGAGTAGTGCAGCTTCTTTCATTTGGTCCACCTGTCTACTCCTTTCAGCAGTTAAAAGTGTTTTTGAGCTGCTTCCATGTTCCTAGAAAGCCCTGTGTTGCAGCCTGATGGACATATTCTCCAGAAATGGCTGGTTTTGCTGCTAGAGTTGCTGATTTTCCATGTCCCTGTCCATCTTTCCCACTGCATTTTTGGATGTTTGCCTTTGTTGCCACCTGCTGTTTCACTGTCTGTCAGCTGTGTGTTTTCTGTGTTGCTTTTCCAGCACTGCTTCATGATGCCCCAGTCCCTGGGAGTGATCGGAGGGAAGCCAAACAGTGCTCACTACTTCATTGGCTATGTAGGTGAGTGCCCAGAGGGCTGCAGAGACTGTCCAAAGAACCTCCCTCTGCCTAAAAATTGCTTGTGGGGTGGCACAGCTCTCCTGCTTAGCCTGTGGTGCATGCTGCAGGGTTCTCCTTTCCTGCTGGAAGCGTGGCCGGCTGCTGTGGGCTGAACCTCTCACCTGAGTGCTGTAGATTTGAACAGTGGCCATAAACTTCCACTGCATAACATGAAATGTGGTCTGTGGAGTGCATAGAGCCTGCTTCCTGCATTCAGAGCTTCCTCTGCAGCTTGGCTGGATTTAACTGTTCTTTAGGTGTTCCTCAAACCCTACAAACTCCTGTTACTCTCTTCCTTCCCTCTGGTTTCCTCTCTGCCAGAGACCTCAGGTTTATTTCTGCTTTAGATTTCTGGGGTCTATTTGAGCTCACCCAGGAAAGGATGAGCAGGAACAATACCCAAATAGTGCCTGTGCCTCAGTGCCAGGGTGTCACAGTGGAGTGGCCACGGTGGTTGTGCTGGCAGCTGTTCCTGGCTGAGAAGCATTTGGAGAAGTGGCCGAGAGCAAGATGTCCCTGGAATGTGGATTCCTCTCTGTGGTTATGAGAGCCGGCTCTGCCGTTGCTCTTCCTCCTCCTCCTCCTATCTCAGCACTCCTCAGCTTGTGGCATCCTGTTGATGTGTCCTTGCCTTGTGCCCAGGTGAGGAGCTCATTTACCTGGACCCCCACACCACGCAGCCGGCGGTGGAGCCCGGTGACAGCGGCTGCCTCCCCGACGAGAGCTTCCACTGCCAGCACCCCCCGTGCAGGATGAGCATCGCCGAGCTCGACCCCTCCATTGCCGTGGTGTGTCCTGCTCCTCCTGTGCCCCAGCACCCCAGGGGCAGGGCTGGGGTCCCCCTGTTCCACAGGGAGAGCCAGTGGTGATGGGCTGGGTACTCTGTGGTGCTGTGCTCTGGGAAAGTGCTGGGGTTTGGTGATACTGGTAGAGCAGCTCCTCACAGTGAGTGGCTTGTCTCAGGGAAGTCCCCCTTGCATGGAGGTTAAATACCATTCCTCATGGAGCAGTGTCATTCTCTGGGGTTTAGTTTGGGCTTTGATTCCAGCCTTTTGGTGGGCAGATCTGAATCCATTCCTGAATCCATATGATGATGCACCATAGCTAGGTTTCTGTTGAACCTGACAGGCCTGCCCTTTGTTTCCTTTGTTCCTCCTGGTTTTCCTTCTGCGGTAAAGAAAATATTGATGATTCCAGCACTTGGATAGCCTGGTCACATCAAGCCTTTGTGGAGTGCTCAGTTTAACAGGGCAGTGTGAGGCACATTTTTAAAGCAAGGCAGTCAGGAGTACTAACTGTTCCCAGTTCTGATCATGTTACTTGGTGTTGGCACAGGCCCTTAAGTCTGAGATGATCAATCTAAAATATAGAAAGATAAAGTCTTTTTTTTCTTTTTCTTTTTTTTTTTTTCCCCAGGGCTTTTTCTGCAACACAGAGGCAGACTTTAATGACTGGTGCCAGCAAATCAAAAAGGTTTGTGTTTATAGATCTGGTCAGACATTGGAACAGGCTGCCCAGGGAAGTGGTGGAGTCCCCATCCCGGGAAGTGTTCAAAAGGCATGTGGATGTGACTTGGGGACATGGTTTAGTGGTGATATTGGCAGTCATGGGGGAATGGTTGGACTCAAATGATCTTGGAGTTATTTTCCAGTTTCCCTCTCTCTCCCTCTCTCTGATTCTCTGTCCCTGGGAAAGGAATATCAGGTATTGTTTTGTTTCCAACCATTGCACAGAGACCATGTTCTCTGCAGCACGACCCCAATTTTAAGCATACTAAAAAAGTTCCTTAAACTACCAAAAGGAGCATAGCTCTGAAATCCCATTGATGATGTGATTCAAAAGCTTTGAAAAACATTTCCGCAGCTACAGAGAAGTCCCAACAGATGATGATTACCCCTGCAGTGCAGCAGCAGTGCAGAGCTGTTCTCATGGCTGTGCTCTGTCTCCACAGCTGTCCCTGGTCAGAGGAGCACTGCCCATGTTCGAGCTGGTGGAACGCCAGCCCTCCCACTTCTCCAACCCCGACGTCCTCAATCTCACACCAGGTGAGGCCACGCAGGGAGGGAGAGCTGAGGGTGAGCCCGTCCCTTTGGCTTTCTGGAAATCATCTGGAATTACATGAGGACTTTTAGTATGTTCCTGTTCTACCTGGAATTTAACCTGGAGTTCTTGGGTCAATTGATGCAGTTCTTCAGCTTTCAGCTAGAGGTTTGCAGATCCCACAGTGTCTCAGAATGGTTTTCAGAATAATCTGTGAATTATTCTAAAAATTATTCACTGAGCAGAAGAACAAACAAGCTCACAGGCTGTCATGGCAATGTGACCCTGTGGTCTCTGAAGGGATGCTTGGAGGAATCAAAAGTGTCCAGTGAAAAGGCTGAAAACTGAGTTTGTAGGTAATGAAAATGCTCCAAGACAGGGCTGGTCACACTTAGTTCCAGCATAAGACACTCCTTCTTGGCATGTACTATTACCAGTGGGAAAAAGGACAAGTGCTTGGCACTAACCTTGCCTGTCAGGCTCTGCTTATCACATTAATGACATGAGCAAACATTGCAGGAGATAAAGCCATTGGCTGCTTCTGCCAAGAGCAGTGAGTGTGTGGGCAAGCCTATCCTGTCACCAGGCACGGGGAGGCCTCCTGGCAACCTGCACCCTGCACTTGTGCTCTCTCTCCCTGCCCTCCTTCCTTAAAAGCTTTCATTATCACACTGTCCTTTGCTGTTAAGTGTGCTCAATTCCCTTAAACTGTCAATTCATCCTTGCTGGTCTTAAATTGTCCCTAATGTCTTTCCTATTCTTAAAAATGTGTTTGTAATGGACTAGTTGTCCTTCTCCCTCTTCCCTGGCTTGCAGAGCCTCTCCATTTGCCAAGGCCATTCATTTCTGTTAGTCCTGCTTCTCACTAGAGGGTCTAATTGAACTTTGAGCCCCTTTCAGGGCCTAGAGGGGTTCCAAGAAAGCTGGAGAGGGCACAGAGTGATAGGACAAGTGGGAATGGCTTCCCACTGCCAGAGGGCAGGGCTAGATGGGATATTGGGAAGGAATTCCTCCCTGTGAGGGAGGGGAGGCCCTGGTACAGGTTGCTCAGAGAAGCTGTGGCTGCCCCTGGATCTCTGGAAGTGTCCAAGGCCAGGTTGGACAGGGCTTGGACCTCCCTGGGATAGTGGAAGGGGTCCCTGCCCATGGCAGGGGGGCAGGACTGGATGATCTTTAAGGTCCCCTCTAACCCAAACCATTCTGGGATTCTGTAACTGTCCAGTCTGAACTAATAAAGGTTTCTCCTTCCCCCTGTGCTAAAGTTGGTTCCTTCCTCTTTAAGTGTGAGCTCCTTCATCACCATAGAGTTGAAAGGATGGAGAGGTGGGATCAACTAACATTACTTTTCCTCACAAAGTCAAGGGTGCTAATTGCTTTTAGGGGAGTGCCTGTTGTAATTACATTCCCTAATAATTGCACCAAAACCAACTATAGCAGAAACGATTCCCTAACACATAGGGGTAAATGTATTTCTTAACTGGGACAGAAATATTCATGAGTATTGGTGCAGACCTGGGCAAGTTCTCTGTTCTGAGCCTCTTGAGGCAGAACAGTCTCCTGCTAATGCAGAGCTGGGGCACAGGAAGGTTGTACAAAACAGTGGCAGCAGCAGCAATGTGTTTGGATCTGTGAAAGATGATGTGCTTCTGTGCTCCATGTAATTCTCTCCAGGGCATTTTCCATACCACTAACCTGTTCTTATCCTCCTCAGAGCCCTCACTCGGGTTTGTCACTGAGTTTTGGAACATGTAGGCACGTTGCACTCCAGTTGTGATGCCCTCCAGGTGCTGGTCTCACCGACAGTCACAGCATCCCACTGAGGCAGCGCTTTCTTCTTCTCTTCCAGACTCCTCTGATGCCGACAGATTGGAAAGGTTCTTTGACTCGGAAGATGAAGACTTTGAAATCCTGTCCCTTTGAAAACAAATAGGAAACTGACTCTGCAAATTTGTGTATGTGTGGGGAGAAGGGGGGAGGGAAGCTCCTTCGAGAGCCTGGGGCTACCGGTTTTCATAGGCGCTTGCTGCCATCCCTGCCTCCCGTCCATCCTGGCATTCCGTGCAGCCTCGGAGCGGAGCGCGCAGTGTCTGCAGTGGGATGAAGAACCCAGAGGGTGTTACAGCCTTACTGGCTGCAGTTGGAATTGCTCAGCAGCAAACAGCTGCTGGAAGTGGATGCAGTGGTGCTTAGGAGTTCAAAGCCTATCTGTCACATCAGCAGGTCAGCTGGGCCTTCCGGGGGAGGCACGGAAATCGTTAGAGCGCTCAATCCTTCCATGGGGACTCCCCTCTGAAGCTTAAGTAGAGCCCACCCGTCATTTAGCAGGAGAAGGGTCCAGTTAATGCCTTTAGCAGCTCCCCTTCTCACTGGCCAAGCTGGACTGCAGCTCACAATGCCAGGGAACAGCAGCCACGTCCCACAGACAGCTGTGAAGCCTCCGGAGTGCAGGTCCCTACGGTACAGCTCCTGTTCATGCTCTGCAGGACACTCAGCACTCAGCACTACCTCTCCTGTCCACAACCTATAGAAAGGGAATTGAGGGAACTTCCAAGTGACTGGGAATTCAATAAGTGAAGTGTGGAGCAGTGCTGTGCTGCTGGGGATCATCTCAATCCCAGTTTAAATAACAGAAGGAATGGAAGAGTAGAAAATGCGTGCGTTGCTCAGTGAGTCAATCCATGTGCTTCTACAATAGAATAGTCTCTACTGCAAGTACCTTCAGGAAGGCTGCTTTGAACAGAAAACTGAATTCCACAGCCCTGGAAAAAAAAAAAAAGAGTCCAGAGCTGGGAGAGCTGAAACAAGGCAGCAGAGATCTGCTAGGCATGTGCCAGGCTTCTGCCTGTCTACCAGTGTGCTGGCATGGTGACTAGGGAGTGATGTCCTGCCACAAACCCAAGCTGTAAAACCTCTTGAGGTGCCCTGGGTGGGTTGGTTAGCGCTTTCTCCAGCTACTCCTGTCAGACATTCCCTTTCCAAAGCAGAAGAGGTGCCTGAAGGTCGAGTAGGTTTCTGAGCTGTGTCAGTACCTTGCCTCTGCCAGCTCCCCTCCCTGCAGAGTGTACCCAGAGGTGCTGTAGGAGCTAACCTGGAGAAACCCCTGTCAGGTGACCATCCCAAGAAGGGCAGAGTGCCTTGATAAGGTCCAAATATACTGGAAATTTTAGCTACTTGCAGTTGGTAGCTCTGCCTGGGGCCCTTCTCCACAGAGAGAAGGGTAAAGCGTGGAGGAGAGCTGTCTCCATGCACACTGCTAGGGAAGTGCTGCCATGGTTTCCTTGGTGCGTGCTGCACACTTCAACCCTGTTTACAAGGCTTTGGTTTGTGCATTCAGGTTTGGAACCTGTCAGGTGATGGTGGTGTGCCCAAGGGTGGTGCCACCAGGCTAAAAATGACCTGTTTCCCCCGTGACTGACCTACTGATGCTCTAACTGTCCCTGTGATACCCGAAAGCAGAGGTTTGAACTGGGAACCACAATGCTTCTGTCACTAAATTATTATTTGCTGCTTTCTGCCTGCTTCTCCTCTTCTCTCTTGTAGTCAGGGGAAGAGGCAGCAGAGGAAGTGGGGCTGTGCTCCATTCATCTGCTTTCAATTTCTATCTGAATAAACAGATGTAAAATCTTTGCCTGTCCTGATGTCCTTGCACACGTTGAAGGCAGTAGTGGGTAGTATGCAGTACACCAGGAGAGTCCAGTGTGTACAGGGCTCCAAGGGAGCTGGAGGACTTTGGACAAGGGCCTGGAGGGACAGGACAAGGGGGAATGGCTTCCCACTGCCAGAGGGCAGGGTTAGATGCTGTATTGGGAAGAAATTTTTCACTCAGAGGGTGAGGAGGCCCTGGCACTGTTGCCCAGAGAAGCTGTGGCTGCCCCATCCCTGAAGTGTCCAAGGCCAGCTTGGACAGAGCTTGAAGCAGCCTGGGCTAGTGGAAGGTGTCTCTGACATGGAAAAAGGTGATCCTTAAGATCCCTTTCCAACCCAAAGCAGTCTGTGATTCTGCCGTTTGTTTCACATTCATGGCTGTATGTTTAAGGACAGCTCTGCCAGACAAGATTTTACCTGAGTGTTAACCCAATAAGAGAGCTAAGCTCAGCTGTCTTAGATCTTTAACAGGCATTTCTGGCTTTTCAGTGTGTTGCCTTGTCCCAGTGTTACTGTCAGGGCCTGATGCAGCACTGCAGGGGCTCACCTCCTTCACCAGGAGTGTCTGGCTGCCAAGGGCTGGGCAGCTGTGGAGGGAAGCTTTTGCCATTGTAGCTGATGCTTGCATTAGCAATGTTGTTTTAAATATTTAGCTTCCTCTCCCTGCTCCTGAATCAGTTCAATCTGTCTCTCTCTGAGCTGGATAGGATTCAGTCTGTAGAGATCAAAGCAGTCCACCCCACTGGAATCAAACATCCAGCACAGAGACCTGAACTCCCCTGGCCATCTCTCAGTGTTCCTTGGAAATGATTAACATTCCAGTTTGTTCTGGTGATTTAGCTGGTCTGCTTTCAAACTGCACTGGGGTGTGTGCAGGAGCCACAAGTGACTGTTTTTCCCATCTAGGCCAGTCTAAAATAATTTATGTGCCACTTGTCCTCCAAACTGGCCTTGCTATGAGCTCATCCATCTATTTCAGGCTCTTACCTGCTCACAGCTGGGGGGAAGGCTTGAATTCACTTCTCCCTTTTTTTCCACAGCTCTAGCAAAACAGTTTTCCTTGGATTTAGTGCCTGAACTGCAGCACTTTCACCTCCCATATATCCTTCTAGAAGATAAATGATCATACTGAAAAAAACAAAAATGCCCTGTGCCAAATGCTTAAAAGAGTAATTTATTAGCAAATTCTCTACAAACTGTTTTGAGCATGGGGGGGATGCATTTTCTAGAGAGGATGAATGATCAGAAACGTGGCAGTTCCCTAAAAATGGGAACTGTGTCCAGGGATGGCCCTGGGCTCCACACCCACATCTGCACTCCAGGACTGGAGCTGGAACAGGGGCTTGGGAGAGGGAGGTTTTGACAAGGAGTTTGATACACACTCATTTAAAAAATGCAGAAGGGACTCTGCAGGCTGGAAGGGAGGAGCAGATGATAAAAAGGACATCAGCAGCATGTTGGACCCAAAAGAATACACAGGATCTAAGCTGTAGCTGCTGGGATGTCACAGTCATCCAAGTGCAGAAGATCCAAGAAGTGACCTTGGCTTTTTGACCTGTATGAAGTTTCATTTCCAGAGTTCTCCCAAAGGTTTATTCTGAACCTCCTGCATAGTTTCCTTTGCAATGGACTTGATTTCTCTGTGCAAGTCTTCAATGCTCTTTGAAGCATCCACTGTCTGTTTCCAAGACAACAAAAATACAGGACAAATAACAGAGAATACAGAAATGAGAAAAACCTTGTTGTTAACATCTGCTTACCCCCCATTACTCACTGTTATTCTTCCTGAGTAGTGAAATGAGCTAATTACACCTCCTCTCTGCAGTTTCTGGAGCGGATTTGGGAGAAATCAATATATGTAGGAATAGGCATTTAAGAAGCAGATGTCAGGGTGGGCACTGTGAGATGTGGCAGAGAGGGCACTTCCGTGTTCCAGGTGACCCTGGTCAGCTCTTGGTGCACCTGGGATGAATCCCTAGCTTACCTCTGTCACACACCCCAGAGGCTGCCAGCAAACAACATGCAGCAGCAGTTCCTTTTATTTCCCTTCACCCACCCTGACACCATGACAAACCCATTAGAGTTAATTCCTCACCTTCCAATTTAGGGACTTGTCCTCCATGAGGCAATAGAAGGACTGAAGAACTTTCTCTTGGAAGGAGCTGGTCTCATAACGTTCCTGTCCAAAGTTGCCTCGTTCTGCTGCTGCTTCTGGGTTTAACTGGAGGAACAGGATCAGGTCTGGCTTTGGGAGTCCAACATCAGGCTGTTTGCACCAGTCCAGGCCAAAGTTCTGTCCCAAGCAAAGACAAAGGGGGTTTTTGAGGTGAGACACACACAAAGACAGGAAAGCAGCAGGTTGGCTGGAGAGTGAGGTGGGAAAGGAACAGCCAAGGATGGCAGGAATTGCAACCCAAAACACTCAGCACAGGCTATGAACTGAACTGGTGACAGCCCTGCTGACCATGTGGGAATTCAGTCCTGCTCATTTGGGAGTGAGCAAGTTTTGTCAGGTGTTCAGCACCTCCTATTTAGGCTGGAGAGAGTGGAAGCTTTTCATGCCTCTCCTGCAGATCCCATCTGAGCTCTACCAAGGCATGTTCTGAGCCTCCACACAGCCATTACCACTCCAAAACTTGCTCAGTCCAAAAGCAAGCTGCTCCCAAACACCAACACCACACAGCTGCAATGGAAATCTCTCTGAGCCCACAGAGGCTCCTTCCCAATACTCACCTCCCCAGGAATTTCAGCCCACACACAACAGATGCAGTTTTTCAGCTTCTGGATTTTGCTGACAGGTCTGAAGACTTTCACCAGGGCATGTGAATCCATGATGTTGGCAAGACTACAAAGTCCACTTACTGCTCATCCACATCTTAAATCCCTCTAAGAGGAGGTGGCACATCTGCCCTCCAGTTTCTGCCCAGATGTTTTGTATCCTGGTAATTGGATATTTTTGGGATGTATGTGCAGTGGGTTTTCCAATCCCATGAGGGGGTAAGAGAAGCTGAAAGTGCCCCATCATCTTGGGTGTGAGATCTAGCAGCCAGCAGACTTTTGTGTTAGGTATGGGCATCAACATCTCCCCTTCTCCTGGGAATGCTTTTTGAGTGAAAAACATGCCAAACTCCATACTTTTAAGAAATAGAGGAGGCCCATTCCAGCAGAAAAGGATGCCATCCCTGCTTCCCAAGGGTGGTATCCACATGGCTGAGCCCTGCAGGTCACCAGCTACATTCAAAGAAATGCAGACACTTTAAGACACCCTTTTTCCCTCACCAGAAAGTAGCAGAACATTCCTTGCTGTGCCCATGTGGATTTGGGATCATTATTTTGGGGTGACTCAGCTCATGTTACACATCCTGGCTCTTAATTTGGGGCTTTTGCAGACACCTGGTTAGCACCTAAATGCTTCAATGCATCTGTCTCAAGCCACACAATGTCCAGGAAAGCAGGAGGGTGGGAGAAGATGCAGGTGAGGGTGCAGGGCTTGGGGGCCTAGGATCTCCTCAGTCCTTCCAGGAAGCAGGAAAGGCTTGGGCAGGAATGAATGCAGGTCACAGCTGGTGCTGCAGGCATGGCTGGAGCTTCTGTGAGCACTCTTAGAGGATTGATGGCTGCTCAGCAGGAACAGGACACTTCTGATGGAGGGGGACAGGAGTGTCTGTGCAGAATGGCTCCAAGGGAGGCTGACAGAGCTGACTTGCTCTGAAAGCCAAAAGGGACAAGCGGGAATGCCAGAAATTCAGGCTAAATGAAGAAAATCATTTTTACTCAGAAGGTGAACAGAGAAGAACCCAGAAAGGAATAGATACACATCCCTGAAGATACCCAGACCTTGGTTGGATGTAAGCCCAAGCAGCCTGCTTATGTCAGCCCAGCTGGAGGCTGAATTCCACAGGTCTTTTCTAATGTATGTGGTTCTGTTCCACAAACTGATGGGCCAGCACCCTGAGCAAGTACAGAGAGTCTTTAATAAACTCCCAGAATCATTCTCCAGAGTCACACAGGTCAGCTTCCAGTCCAGCAGTCTGCCCAGACTTACAAAAAGTCACCAGGTAAATTTCTCTGCTTGTTCTGGGGAAGGGCAGACCCATGTTAATACCTGAGCTGAAACCTCCACCCCTCATCTCCCAGAAGAATGGCCCTGGGCCATTCACTCCAACAGCCCAGGGCTGCTTCCCCAAGCAGAGAGAGGGGCAGGGGCTGCTGCAGGTGTCACTCACCCCTTTGGCACTCGTGAAGGCCACTCCAGAGAAGGCATATCTGTCAACCACCACCGTGATCCCCTGCTGTAGCTTCTCCTTCATCATCGGTCTGAAACCATGGGGGAGATAAAATAACAAAGCTGCACTCCTTTATGGTGACAGGAATGAAAGGAGTTCATCTAAAACTCCAAGATGAACTCCATCATTAAGGGAGATAGCTGTGATGCAGGTGGCAGGTGAAGAGCTGTTTGTATTCTCCACCAGGCACTGACCAAATACCCATTCATGACACCCAAAGTCAGGGTGCCAGCACTGGGCACTGCTCTAGGCAGCTCCAGGGATCCCAAGCAAGCTCAAAGATGGATTATATTAACATGGACAGCTCAGTCCTCTTCCCTCTGTAGGTGGTACAGCAGATTTTGTGATCTGCTCTGCCACCTTTATTCATGACACTTCTTCTTAGAGCTCACTTGTGTGCCTTCTGTTCTCCCAGCTTAACTGGCACTGCCACCACAGCAGAGCCTTTCTGTAAAATGAGAACATTTTGGAATCTGTATTTCCAGGTAAAAACAACAGCCAACACGGATTTCCCCACATCCACACACAGGCTCTGTGACTAAAGGACAGCCAGTTATGGTTGAACATAGCCTGTGGCTACAGGGGAAATTTGGGCACAATTCCTTAAGCACTGCCAGGGACTGCCTGGCAAAGCAAGGCATAAATTCACAGTCTGAACTGGTTCAGTCTCAGCTGCCCAATTTGTTAATCCAGTACAGCACAGGAGTTGGAAATATGGCACCAACGATTCAAAAAAACCCCCAAACTGTGGGATCTGATCTAAGACTACAAAGGCAGGGTTAGATGGGATATTAGGAAGAAATTCTTCCCTGTGAGGGTGCCCAGGGTGCCCAGAGAAGCTGTGGCTGCCCCTGGATCCCTGGAAGTGCCCAAGGCCAGGCTGGACAGGGCTTGGAGCACCCTGGGCTAGCGGAAGGTGTCCCTGCCCATGGCAGGGGTGGAACTGGCTGGGCTTTAAGGTCCCTCCCAACCCAAACCATCCTGTGATTAAATCCAAAGCTGTAAGAGTCCTTAAGACACCTTTTCCAGCCTGTTCTCCTGTCTGAACAGGATCACACTCTTGTACTTTCTGTGCCCACTGCAAGCTCAAACCCCGTGGGACCCAACACCACCCATTTTACATTCACAAGTGAGCAAACATCATCTTTACACGTGCTCCCAGCGGTTGGCAGAGAAGAGCAGGTGGATGGTGTGGTCCTCCAGGTTCTTCTCCCTCCCCAGGTAGGAGTTGATCAGCTGCCCAATCTCTGTCGTTCTGTCTGCAGGAAAGATGCAAAGGCTGCCCAAATTGCTCTTCCCAGAGGGGTGTCCATCTGTCCGGGGGGGGTCTGTCTGTCACGGCTGGGAGGTTGGTCTGAGCAGGGCAGGGTCAGTCTGTCTGTCCGTCAGGGGTGGCAGGAGGTCTGTCCAGGACGAGGGGGATGTTTATTTGTCACAGGTGAGAGGTCAGTCCATGAGGGGCTGGATCCACCTGCCTGTGACAGGCTGGGGGGAGGAGCTCGGTCCATCCAGGATAAGANCCGGCGCCGACAACGTCACCTGTGCGCGCCGGGGAATGGGGGCGTGAGGCCATGGCGGCTGTGGGGGGCAGCGGGGCGGGGGCCTCGCTGCCGTGCCCTCCCTCCGCTCGGGGGGTCCCGCTGCCGTGCCCTCCCTCCGCTCGGGG
>VYZP01056581.1:10806-51451 GCA_013400635.1 Hypocryptadius cinnamomeus
GCCCCTGTCCCTGCAGGATCCCCTCCCAGCCCCTGTCCCTGCAGGATCCTCCCCCAGCCCCTGTCCCTTCAGGATCCCCTGCCAGCCCCTGTCCCTGCCCTGCAGGATCCCCTCCCAGCCCCTGTTGTCCCTTCAGGATCCCCTGCCAGCCCCTGTCCCTGCCCTGCAGGATCCCCTGCCAGCCCCTCCCAGCCCCGCTCACCCGCCCCATCTCGCGAAGCTTCGTCAGCATCACGACGATGGTGGAGTTGTTTTCCCAGAGCATCCTCCAGAAATCCTCGGTGGTCTCTGCCAGCGGCCCCTGCGTGGCTATGTAGGCTCTCTGCTGCCTGGGGAGCCCAAAGCAAGGAGGGGTCAGGGGGGAAGCACTGCATGGGCAGCAGCAGCTTTGGGAAATGCATGGAAAGGCTGGAGAGTGGGAGAGCACATGGGAATGCTGGGGAAGGACTAGAACTGTACAGGGTCTAAAGGGGTTGGCATGTCTTTGGTGGTCAAAATAAAAAATAGCCAATGGTGAAGCTCTCCTTAAATATCACTTCCAAGGGGTAAATCCAACTTCCAGGCATGGAGCTGCCCTAATCCCAGTGCCACAGCCATGGTCCTGGACAGGAGGAAAAACTGCACATGGAGCTGCTTTGCTCCCCCCAAACCCACCCATGGAGGGCTGCAGCTCCCAGGGCTGGAGTTTCCTGGGGGAAGCTTTGGGGATTGCAATGCCCCCAAATCACAAAGGTAATAAAAAGGCCAATCCATATTTAGAAACCTCCCAACAGCCAAATCCACCCTGGGCTGACCCTCTGTGTTCAGGACCTGCAGCTGAGGAAGGGCTGCACTGCTTTAGAGGATCATTCAATAATAATGTAATCATTTAATAATTTAACCATCACAGAGGTAATTTAAGACCACCACAGAGGAAAATCTTCTCAGCAGGCTGGATTTGGGTGTGGGGTGGGATTTCCCCCGGCCCCTGTGTGCAGGTGATGGCCAGCAGAGCCAGCCTGGGCTCGGGGCTGAGCAGGGCCGTACCTGTAGCCGTCGATGAAGCTGGCGTTGATGTAGTCGGAGCCCTCGACGCCGCGGATGGGCTGCAGGCACACCCGGGTGGTCTCGTAGGGCATGATGTTCACCAGGCGGTTCTTGAACTTGTTGCAGGGCAGGTTGGCGCTGATGAAGCGCGAGGTGTGGGCCTTGGAGTTGGCGAGGCGCTGCGGGCAGGGGACACCTCAGCTGGAGGCTTCTCCTGGCCCTGTGCCAGCCCCTTCACCTGTTCCACCCCTCTGGGGGCCCTCCTGGGGTTTGTTTTTGGGGGTGGGGCACAGACACTGAGGCCTTTCCCTAAGCAAAACTTTCAGAAAATAGTACTACTACTAAAAAAGTTGAAAACCCCTCCAATTTAAGAGGGAGCAAATTCATTCCAGATCTGGAATGACCAGGGAAGCAGCCTGTGGTGCCAGGCAGGTATTCCCTGGGAACTGTGTAACTCAGCAATGTAAGTACCTCCCCCATGCAAGTAGCAAGGTCCCACCAGCCTGGTGAAGGCTCCCTGTGACCACCAAGCCCTGGGCAGGCCCTGCCATCCTATCCAGCACCCAGCCTCACCTTGAACTCCAGCTCCATGCCCGTGACGTGCTCCCTGGCCTCGATCTGGGCCAGCTTCTGGATGTAGCTGTAGAGGTTCCGAGCCGGGACCTCGGTGTTGCCGCAGGCCACGGCCTCGAGCAAGGCATCGTGGATGAAGCTGTACTGGTCCTCTGTCTGCACCATGTAGTTGCGCTGGGACCTCATGAGGGTGACGTGCCCGTAGATGTCCACGGTCTTCTCGTGCTTGATTCTCTCCAGCATGGCGTCGATCACGATGAAGCAGCCGGTGCGTCCCACGCCCGCGCTGGGGACGAGGGGACAGGGAGCTGATGGATTGTCCTTGCACTGGGCAGGGGCCTACTGCCCCTCCACACTGCTCTGTCCCCCCTCCACTCTGTACTGTCCCCCCTCCACACTGCTCTGTCCCCACTCCACTCTGTACTGTCCCCCCTCCACACTGCTCTTTCCTGTCCCTGCTCCACACTGCTCTGTCCCCACTCCACACTGCTCTGTCCCCCCTCCACACTGCTCTGTCCTGTGTCCCCTCCACTGTGACACCCCGGGCCAGGCACAGCTGTGGCAGCCCAAGGCTGCAGCAAGGGGCTGGTAGGATCTGAAAAAGCCTGTTTAATCTCTCAGATCTCTGCAGCTGAAAAACCACTGATGTTGTAACGAGTAGCATGCGTCACCTCTCTCCCTCAATGTTTTTGTGCATCAGGTAACATCAGACCTGTGTGTAATGGCATTTGTGCCTCAGCAGGGCTCTGTGCTCTCTTGTGCCACTGCTAATAAAGGGTTTCCTTTTACCATTCCAGTGCTGTCCCTTTTTTCCTCGAGCCCCCTTGATCTCTGTTAATTAGACTGCCTAACACCTGAACCAAGCAGGTGACTGGAGCTTTGGCAAGAATTTAGCAGCTGATCTGGGAGCTGGTTGTGAGCTGACAGCTCTTTATTCATTTTCTGAGGTGCACAATAATTGCCATCTGCAAGGGTAGTGATANTGGATGAAGCTGTACTGGTCCTCTGTCTGCACCATGTAGTTGCGCTGGGACCTCATGAGGGTGACGTGCCCGTAGATGTCCACGGTCTTCTCGTGCTTGATTCTCTCCAGCATGGCGTCGATCACGATGAAGCAGCCGGTGCGTCCCACGCCCGCGCTGGGGACGAGGGGACAGGGAGCTGATGGATTGTCCTTGCACTGGGCAGGGGCCTACTGCCCCTCCACACTGCTCTGTCCCCCCTCCACTCTGTACTGTCCCCCCTCCACACTGCTCTGTCCCCACTCCACTCTGTACTGTCCCCCCTCCACACTGCTCTTTCCTGTCCCTGCTCCACACTGCTCTGTCCCCACTCCACACTGNTCCCCCCTCCACTCTCTCCTATCCCCCCTCCACACTGCTCTGTACTGTCCCCTCCACTGTGACACCCCGGGCCAGGCACAGCTGTGGCAGCCCAAGGCTGCAGCAAGGGGCTGGTAGGATCTGAAAAAGCCTGTTTAATCTCTCAGATCTCTGCAGCTGAAAAACCACTGATGTTGTAACGAGTAGCATGCGTCACCTCTCTCCCTCAATGTTTTTGTGCATCAGGTAACATCAGACCTGTGTGTAATGGCATTTGTGCCTCAGCAGGGCTCTGTGCTCTCTTGTGCCACTGCTAATAAAGGGTTTCCTTTTACCATTCCAGTGCTGTCCCTTTTTTCCTCGAGCCCCCTTGATCTCTGTTAATTAGACTGCCTAACACCTGAACCAAGCAGGTGACTGGAGCTTTGGCAAGAATTTAGCAGCTGATCTGGGAGCTGGTTGTGAGCTGACAGCTCTTTATTCATTTTCTGAGGTGCACAATAATTGCCATCTGCAAGGGTAGTGATAAATTGCCCACTCACAAAGACTGTTTAAATGGCATCCTCCAGCAGAGGCAGGATTAGCTTCCCCAGCAGCCTGTACAATTCAGATCTTCCCCCAGTGCCCAGGAACCCGCAGGCTCCTCCACACCCTCCTGAGGAACACAGGGATTTATCTGCATTGAGGCTTCAAGCATTCCTCACTGGGTTGTAAATTGAATTAGAGAATGTTACCTGCCTTCAGCCTGGCATTATCAGGAAGGCTGCAGCACTCAGAAACCCTCTGTCAATCACTGTCAGCTCTGCCTTGGGCAGCTGAGGCAGCTCTGCCTCCTAAACACCTCCAAAACCCTCTGAGGTTGCACCTGATCCTCCTCCTTTCTCACTGTGACCAGAGACAGCCCCACCACACAGAACCAGACACTGGTACAGCACCAGGCACTTCCCACTGCTTAACGAGATCATCAAATCCCAGAATGGTTTGGTTCCAGAGGGACCCTAAAGCTCATCCAGTCCCACCCCCTGCGATGGCCAGGGACACCTTTCACTGGAGCAGGTTACTGCAAGCCCTGCCCAGCCTGGCCTGCAGCACTCAATCCAAGTGATTTGGCCCAAATTACATCCCTCATCACCTCAGGAAATACTGTGGGCAATGGAATCCCCAGGTTTCAGATGCTGCCTGGGAATCCACCTCTGGCCAAGAGCTGTCCCTGTCCCCAGGTAAGCCCACACCCTCCTGAACTCCCTCCCTCCCAGCAGCCCCGAGGCAGGGGAGGGGGAGCTGTACCTGCAGTGCACCACGATGGGCCCAGCATCCGGGGGGTTGCAGGTTTTGACCCGTCTCAGGAAGGCCAGGAAGGGGGTGGGGTACTCGGGCACGCCGTGGTCGGGCCACGCCGTGAACTGGAACTGCCGCACCTCGCGCTTCTCGCTGGAGCCGTTCTGCAGCACAGGAGCAGGGCTCAGGGACAGCAGCACCCCAAAGCTGCCTCTGCTGTGTGCCACAGCCCTGTGTTTGTTCCCCCACTGCATACAGGGAAGGGCAGGAGGTGCTTCAGAAGGACCCTGCTTATTAATAATGCCTGTAATGCTTATTGCTATTTTAATTTTATTAGAGTCGAGTCACAGGGTGGTTTGTGGTGAAGGGGACATTAAAGCTCATCCAGTGCCACCCCTGCCATGCAGAGGGACTGTTAGGAGGGAAATCCAGAGCTCTTGGGGGTGGGAATGAAGGTTTGGAAGTGCCACGAGCCAAAGTGGTCACTTCAGAGATTTATTGATCTTTTGGAATGTTGCAGCCTGAGACCCCTTTGTAACGGGAGCCTGCAGGTGGAAATAGTTCAGGTTATGTGACCCCTTCCCATCCAGTGTTCTGAGTTTTTTCCCTTCAGAGAAATCCTTGGGTATTCCTGCAGTTCACCAGGCATGTTCCAGCCCATCTCCAGGGAGAACAGGAGCAGGAGCCAGCTCACCTTGTGCAGGGAGAAGGTCCGGACGCAGAAGGTGGCCAGTTCAATGGTGTCCAGCAAGGTCACCTGGATCATTCCGTAGGTGTCTGTGCCTCGGCCTGGCCAGTACTGGTCACACTTTATCTGCAAGGCAGGAGGGATGGCTCAGTGCTGGGACAAAGCCTTCACTGGGGGGATGCTCATTCCCAAACTGCCCTGTTACAGGGGAAGCTGGGCCAGTGCAAAGGCAAGGGGAGGTGCAAGAAGTGTCTTTGCAGAGCATCAGGACAGGGACAAACCCATCAGAAAAAGCTCCTACTGACTAAGCACAGACTGATGCTACATCAATCCCACAGACAACAGACTGGAATGATCCTGAAGATTAGAGGGAATGTACTGGGGCTTGTTAAACAAGAGAACTGAATGTGAAACTTGCCACATGATTAACTCCAAGACAGACATGCAGTGGGATCCAGCAGCCTCTTCTCCTGGAGTTGCCAAGGAGGCTGCAGCTTTCCATGGTGAATGGTTTGTTTTTTTAAAAGCAATGAATCACTGAACTTTCAGGGTGCTGGCAGAGCAGGCAGAAATCCCCCCCTGGCTGCATATCAAAGGGATTTGCTGTTCCCCCGACTCTCCCCTCCAATCCCCCTGGATTATGACTAACCAGTCATCCCTCTCATGCATCTCACCCGTGATTTCTCCTCCAGCTTAGTCATCATGACAATGGTGGCTGAGCGCTGCTCCCACACCATCCTCCAGAAGTCCCCAAAGGTCTCAGGCAGGGGCCCCTGAGTGGCAATGTAGGCGTTCTGCTTCCGGTACCCGTCGATGTAGTTGGCATTGATGTAATCACTGCCCACAATTCCTGTGTCAAATCAGCAAAAATCAGGGAACTGCACAGGACTTCACACAGCTGGAAGCACGAGGAGATTTTTGCAGGGATGCTGTTAGAGAGAAGCTCCCTGCAGAAACACCAGAGCCTTCGTGGCTTGGTGGGTCAGGATGACCCAGGCTCCTGGCAAGGCTTTCCCAGCTCAAGCTCCTGCATTGCAGAGAGATAGTAACTCCCTGCAAAAGTTATTACAGAGATCAAATATCAGGCCTTGAAACCGTGGTGTTTTTACTCATGTGCTTAACAGGAGCAAAGCCCTGGAGCAGGGCTCCTGCTGCATCAATGTCCATAGGACAAACCCGAGTCCTTGTCCCAGCATGCCCCAAGCCCAGGCAGCAAATGCACCTGGTCAATGACTGTGTGGTCCATAGTCTAATCCCAGGCATTGAGCTACAGCTGGACAGAGTAAAGAATAAAGCCAGGCTTGATTTAATGAAGGCTTTGAAATTACAGGCTTTGACTTGCTGTAAATTGCCCGCTGTCATTTTTAAGAGTGTTTTTTTTTCCTATTCGCATGAGTTACAGGCTATTGAGTTCCAGCTGCCCGCCTGGGTCCCTGCTTGAGGGTTTGGGATGAGCAGGAGGC
Organism: Hypocryptadius cinnamomeus; assembly: GCA_013400635.1. Classification (NCBI taxonomy): domain Eukaryota; kingdom Metazoa; phylum Chordata; class Aves; order Passeriformes; family Zosteropidae; genus Hypocryptadius; species Hypocryptadius cinnamomeus. Next base: position 17,157 of record VYZP01056581.1, read on the forward strand.
ACTGCCAGAGTGAAGAGGTTGATTGGGACATGGCAGGAGAAAGCTGCTCTGAAGTTGAAATGCCCCTGGCAGGCAGCACTGCCCAGGTTGAGCTCCAGAGCCGGCGCCTGGCACGGAGCAGCCGCACTCCGGCTGGTTTGGCTGCTCCCGAGCACAGCGAGTGCCTGGCAAGGCTGGCAGGATCTGCAAACCCACGATTAACTCGGTGCAGAGCCCTTCACTCCTGTCTCCAGGGGAGCCAAGGCTGGGGAGCAGCACCAGTGGGGAACTGGGCTGCAGCAATCGGGGCTGCTGCTGCTGGCGAGGGGCGAGCCCAGAGCAGCCTGCCTGTCCTCAAGGGAACTTCAGCTGCTGGGAAATGGCTTTTGATTAAATTTCTGGAGGGTTCCCTACCCTTTCTCCCTCCCAGTCTGAAATTTCAGGAGGGAGAGAAGGTGGCTGCCATGGCAGGAGCGTGTTTAGGGCTGAGCTTCCGGAATTAATCTCCTCTCCAGCCTCCTGGGGTCCACTCTGTCATTTGAAATGGTGGCTGTGAGCTCCTGCAAGGTTTTGCTGTGTGACAGGCCCAGCTTCAGAGCAGTCACAGAACTAAAGCCACTGCTTCTTCCTGACCAAGCAGGCAGTGACAGTCTGCATCCTTGACAAATCCAGATTTAAAACAAAAAAAAAGCAACAAAACTAATTCCTCCAGCTCCTTTCATCTTCCAGCCCTGAGCATAAAATAGAGCCCGGTAGGAAGGAGCACAGCAGCCAAGACATGTCAGAACCTCTCACATGCTTGAAAATTCAACCTTGGCCCATCATCCTTGCACTGTTGGTCCCTCACAGAGCCCTGGGCAGAGCTGGAACTGCTGCCTGCATCCAGCCCCAAATCCAAGACCAGCCCAAGTGTCCTTCACTCCCACACTTGTGCTCTCTTCCCTCCCTTGAATGACAAAGCAACTTTTTAAAGCCTCTGCTTTCCTTGGCTCATACAATATTAATCTCGGAATTAAACCAAGGCAGAACACAGTCAGCTTCACAAGGAGAAACATTTAAAGCCCTCTAATAGCAGACCAGAGCAATCCAGATTTGTGCAGTTTTTTGGCAAATCACCGTGCTCTGCTGCTGCCTCAGCTCTCCCCCTTCCCCGTGCCCCTCGGAGCTACCGTGGCACAGGGAGATTATTTTAGCAATTCCCTGGTCTCAAAGGCTTTGGAATTAACCTCTCCATTCACCAGGCAGTTACCAGGACAAGCCACATCCTCTCTGCTCTGATGATCAGCTCTTGGCAACGCAAGACTGGCCTTGAATGCCTTATCCACCTGGCACAGCCACATCCCGAGCCCACGAAACTCCAGCATTATCTCGGCAGCAGCAACCCAAGCAGGTGCCCTGTTCAACTCCATCTCAAACCCCTCTTATCCTGGCGTGCACTGGAGCAGTTCTGTCAAGAGCCACGAGTTGTGAAATTTAATGTAAATTTTCTGACTGCACCATCGCTCACATAAGCAGCTCAGGAAACAATTTATGACCCGCCAGGCTCGCACTAACCCCTTCTTAGCCCGAGGCTTTTAGGGGCCAGGGCTGCAGCAGGGGCTGCATAGCAAGTGATCTTTGTGCCTGTACAACTCAGTGGCCACATCTCTGCTGCTGCTGCCTCTCACATTTGTACAATCAGCCCTGGGTTTGCTTCCCACTCCTCCCTGAGCAGCCCCGCTCTGCTTTCCCGGCCACCCTGCTCTGCTCCCTCTAAAGCACTGTGTGGTCTGAATTCTTCCTGTTAGTCAGAGATGTATCAAACAGGCATCTCCAAGCAAAGGGAAGGCAGTTTCTTGATAAACCAGCCCTTGATATGAGGGATTGCAGCTCCAGGGGAATATGTCAGTCACCAGAATTTAACAAATGCCTGGTTTACAGAGGTATCTCCTGCTTGCCAAGCTCCCAGGGAGACGTTAAGAGAAGAATATAAATAGAGATGAGAGAAGAGCATGTGCAGCATGCTCCCTGCAGGAACTCCATCCCAGCCCTGCCTGGAGGAGGGGGTGCTCCCTACCTTCGATGGGCAGCAGGATGACCCGGGAGTGGTCGTAGGCGATCACGTTGGCGTAGCGGTTCTTGGGCTTGTTCACCTCCAGGTTGGAGTGCTCCCAGGTGAACTGCTGGCCAGGGTCGATGGACTGGAGGGATTGGGAAAGGAAACAGGAGAGTCAGTGAGGAGAAAAGCAGCAAACACAGTTCTGAGCACTTGCTCCACGTGGCTCTGCAGGGCTCGATCACCGTTTGCAAGAACCCAGCTGCGCTGTGGGAAAGCCCCAGCCCCGTGGAGCAGCTGATGTCCCCTCTCCCTTGGCCCCAAGTGGAATATCTGAGGTCATTCCCCCTCTGGAGTCAGCACCAAAGGTTTCCCACTGCAAATGGAGAGGAAGCCCCACAGGAGCCTGTCAGGGACAAGAATGCATCCCCCAGTACAAAACAGGGGTAAGGACCCCTACCCTAGGACACTCAATCAACATGGATTTTTCCTAGAAGGGATGAAGGAATAAACAATGAAATGCACTGGAGAGAAAAATCCCCTCTGCCTGTCCTAGTGATTTATGCCAGGTTTGGTGCTCGGGTTTTTTTTCCTCTCTAAAGTCCAGCTGTCCCAGATATGGAAATTAGGTTAATTACGTTTACCTCTAAATCCTCAGCCAGAGAATTAAATAAAACAAGGGCTTAATTCCTTCATCATTTTGCAGAGCCCTTGGGGTTTGCCTCAATTGGAGGCTTGGCAGGAACGTGCTGAGCTGTGTTTGCTGCTGCTGGCTCTCCCTGTGACTGCCACCCTTTGGGGACAGGGTCCCAGATCCCAGATCCACCCCTCTGAGCCGACCCTGCTGCCCTCCCTGGCTGTGCCCACCCCGGGCACAGCTGGTACAAAACCATCCACAGAACAGCTCCGAGCTCTGGCACTCTGGCTGCGGAGAATTCCTAACTAATGGGTATTTATACTATTGTAATGTGTCTGTTTGCTCTCCATCCCTCTAATCATGCCTCGCCTTCACTTCATTAGCGATGTTTGTTCAGCTCTGGCTCTCCCTCCGGAGGAGGCTGGGCTGGCTCAGAGCCAGGGCACTCGGGATGTGGCATTATGCAGATCAGCCTCTGGAATCTGGATGGAGCACACAACGAGCTGCTGCTGCCCCCCGAGACCCAGCGTGGGAGGAGAGACCCCGGCAGAGCAAAATGTGCCTTCTCCAAGGTGTGACCCCTGCTGCAGGTGCCCGGTGATGGCCGGGAGGCAGGGCAGGGAGAAACATCCCTTTGTTTGGAAAACATCCCCTCCCTCCCTGCCTGCAAACAGACACTGGCAGTCTAGACTCACCATTAGGCCAAAAATGTCAGGGCATTTGATGTCTTTCAACAACAAAACCAGGAGCAGAGAGAGGCTTTTTACAAGGGCACGGAATGATAGGACAAGGGGCTTTAAATTGACAGAGGTTTTAGGTTGGATATTAGGAAGAAATTCCTGCCTGTGAGGTGGGCAGGCCCTGGCACAGGTGCCCTGAGAAGCTGTGGCTGCCCCTGGATCCCTGGCAGTGCCCAAGACCAGGCTGGACACTGGGGCTTGGGGCACCCTGGGCCTGTGGAAGGTCCCTCTTGATGGCAGGGGTGGCACTGGATGGCTTTAAGGTGCTTCCAACCCAGACCAGTCTGGGATTGCATAACCAAACACTACCAGGATAGGGAAAATGTGCACAAACCCCGCAGACATGACAAGGAAGCACAAATCATCCTGTTTCCCATCTTCAGCTCCGTGGCTGCTGATGGCATCAGCTGTGGAGCACTCCCTGCTCATCTCACCCAAGCTCAGCTGTAAAAACTGGGTGTCACAGTCCTTCACTTGGTCTCTGTGTCCAGCAGCAAGTCATGGGTACCCCAAGGGCAGCTCCCGTCCCATCCCATCCCATCCCATCCCATCCAGCAGCCACCTTCCAGGACTGCATCCCTTCTCTGAGGGAGCTCAGCCTCTGCTGACCCAACAGGAGCAGCTCATGGACCAACCTCTTTCTTTTTATGAACCAGAATTGAACCCAGCAAAGCTCTCAGCAAGTACTTAACTTCCAATACACAAATAGCTTTTAAATTTCAGCTAACCAGGTCTTTAAAACAAAGCTGTTCATTTGGATGAAGGCCTGTCTGAATTCCCTAATTCCTGGCTCTGCAAACCCATGCACAGCACTCACTCTTGCTCATACCTCATACTCTTGGGATAATTTCAGGTTATCATTAGCTTTGAGATGCTCTGTGTGTTCAGCCAGCTCGGAAACGGGGATGGGTGGGTGGCTGAGCATACCTAAAAGACAAGACAGCAGGAAAAGGATTTCATTTAATAATAACTAAAATTCACAACCGTTGCGCATTTTATAAGAAAGAAGGAACAAGAAAAGAAAATAAATTACAATGTAAGATCTGCAATGAAAGTAGGGAGGTTAGAAGAGAAGAATTCAGGGCTCGAAATTGTGTCCTTGGAAGTAAAAAAATAAAAATCAAGGAAATAAAAAAACAAAACAGTAAAATGAGAGTGTTCCCGTGATGGCCCCATTTTCAATGTGGAAATCAGAGCAAAACAAAAAGGAAAATCCGAAGAGCAGATGCGTGTTAGCGATTCCAAAGTGGACTTGGAATGAGCAAACGCTGCCAGAGGAACCTACGCAGCAAATGGCACAGCACCCACAGGATCAGGAACCAGCTCCAACAGAAAAGAGGCAAGGGCAGGATCCAGCCAACCATGGGGATGTGGGCAGGAGATGGGAATATGCAGATGGGGGGAAGCAGGGGAGGCTTTTCAGGAACTGGACTTGATGATCTTTAAGGTCTTTTCCGACCTCGGGGATTCTCTGGGGTGTTTTTTGCACAGCATGGCCTCTGGAAGTTCTCGGTCTGCTCATGGACACTGAGCTCTGACCTCCACCATTCCCAGAGTGCAGCCAGGCCTGGAAGCACCCAGCAGGTTCCTCTTCCCACTCCTGGCTGGTGGGTGATGCTCCTCCACAGCACAGCCCTCCCTCCCAGCATCGTGGGCCGGGCTGTACCGGCCCCATTCAGGCTCTGCTGGCACCTTTGGGGATGGACAGGCAGGAGACCCTCCTCAGGCACGGGCATTGGGCCTGATGCCCCTGAGCTGGTTCAGCTGCTGCCCCTGCAATCCCCCCAGCACTTTGGTGTGCTGGTGTGGAGGCAGCCAGAGCTGCCAGGAGCCATACTGGGAGCTCCCACTGGGTCAGACTGGTCCAACTGGGGCACATCTCAGCCACCACCGGAGTGAGCAGCCATGCCTGACTCAGTTCTCAGCCTGGGAGTTGCACATCCTGCTCTGAAAGGGGCAGCTGGAGCTCTGGGAAGAGCAGAGACCCTTCCCTGCCCACAGTCCCTCAAAGGCTACGCTGCAAACCCAGCAGGAAAAGCGCTCCGTGCTTTGCTCATCTGCATCGGATTATGTTTTTCCAAAGGCTTCCCATGCTGTCTGCCAGCCTCTCCAGAGGCCTGGAGAGCAGCATTCTGAGAAGCCCTGGGCAGTGCCCCCGATGAGAAGGACAGGAGTGGAGAAGAGATGGAAGCCAGGGAGAATTTCGAGCCCCGTGGGTGTTGGTGGGTGACAAAGCAGCGGCGTGGCAGCAGCATGGTCAGATACTCTGAAAACTCAGCACAGAGATGGCAAAGCAAGCATGACATCCTCAGTTTTACAGTGATTTGGGAGAGGTGCTTCTTCCCCCAGGCCTGGGCACTGGATGAGTCTGCCAAACCTGGACAGGTTTCTCCTAAGCTCACCACACATCTATTTTCAGCGCAAGGAAATAGGGCTGAAAATAGATGAAGAGGGGAAATGTACCAAAAAAGCTCACAAAAATAACCCTGAACTATGCTGGAGGCTCTACTGGCTCCATTCCAGCCTGCTGGGATCAGGGTAGGAAACCTCTCTTGGCTCAAGGAGGAAAAACTCCCATTTAATCTCTTGTTGTCCTGTCCCATCAGACCTGGAGGAGGGTTATTTCCCCACCTGGATGGAGGGGGGCTGCCATCCACCCCAGCACCAGATGCAGACTGGGGTGGTGGGAGGAGCTGGTCCTCTCTCAGTGTGGGATGGGGAGGCCACCCTGGCTGAGATGTTCCAGATCAGACAAACCAGTTTAACACCACCAACACTCGATGGACACATAGGTTAAAAGGAGAAAATAAACAATCTGAAACCCCAGTAATAACAAGCAAGAAAACCTCCAGATCCTCAGAAGTCATGAAGCAACAGGAGCAACAACCTCTGAGCCACCAGGCTGCATGGGAAAAGCCCACTGTGCCAATCTGGAATGAGGACTCACCTTCCCCTTGAAGGAATTTCACAGGTTTCCTCCATAAAAGCTCCAGGAAAAACCCAGAGTGTGAGCAGCAGCTCAGCCCTTTGCTGAGGTCATCCTGCTTCCCCTCCAACCCTCCCTGCACAGAGCCTGGCTGGGAGCACATGGGAACCTGCCTTGTTCTGCTGCTGTTAAGGACAGAAACTCCTCATGGGATTGATTTCTTGGGCTCTTTGGAATAAAAGAACCTCAGCAGCAATAAACACTTCTCTGGTGAAAATGCCAAGTGCATGGGGTTTGCAACAGGATCCAGGAGTTTGCCATGGAACCAGGCAGGAGAGGCACTGCCTCGGCTCAGCTGCTCTTCTCCTTTAATTCAGGAACTCATCCGGGGTGTGAAGGGCTGAGTTCAGCCAGGAAAATACCCACAGCCCCTCTGTTACAATCAGGGGGTTGAGGGGACAATTGTGACACATTCCACACCAAAGAGACCAATATTTGGATTTAACTGTTCAGGGAAATTTCCCAGCCCTTGCACCTCCGAGCACAAGCAGCATCTGTGACTCCTCACATCTGTCAGCTGAAACCTCACATCCTTCCCTGCCCAGTATTAAAAAAAATCCAAGCCCACACCACCCAGCAAGGCTGGGATCTTGGCTCCTAATGGGATGAAATCTTTTCGAGCCAGTCTCATCTAACATTTCAATCACTTGAATCTCTCTAATCTTATCACAAAAGACTTGATTCTCTGTGCACCAGCCAAGTCACCAGAAACGTCACCCTAACATCTGCTCCGTGGCCAGAGCCCATTTATCCTGCAAAGTCACCGTGGCTGGAGGCACTCCTGTGAAATCTGGGGTGGCCTCTGGACTTTGTGCTCCTGAAGAGCTCGGTGCCAAGGAGCAGGCACCTGCCACAGCTGGGCCATGGCCCTTTCCCCCGAATGAAAAGGTGCCTGCGTGGCTCTTTCAGAGGGGGAGCAGCAGCTGCAGCTCCAGTTTCTCTTTCCCTGCATTGCAAACACCAAAGCACAACCCCCCAGTGACACCAGTGCACGAGAACAGGGGACACTGAGGACACTGAGCCAAGCACCAGCGATGGAACATCTTCCACAGGGGGAAAGGCAGCCCTGGATCCTCCTGGGACAGCGAGGGCGGGCGGGAACCCAGCTGCTCCCCGGCTCCTCCAAAGGGCTCTAAGGGGAAACTGTAAAACTGGAAGCACAGTTCAGACACACAGATGGCACAGAAAGGGGATGAGATGGGCAAACACCGCAGGAACACGGAGAATTTGGCAGAAAATCAAAAAATAGTAACAGGAACGGAACAAGAATTGGAAAGGAAAGTGATAGAAGAGGAAAATAATAATGGGGGGAAAAATGAAACCAACAGGAACAAAAACACACAGGAACTAACTTTCCAAGTCAAACTCAGGGTCACTGAGAGGGCTGCTCAGACCAGAATCTGCAGAAAACAGTAAAAAATAAATAAATAAAAGATACACTTTTGTAAAAACTTCATGCTAATAAAAAAAACAAAAACCAACATAAATCTAAAGAGGAAAAGAAAGGTATTTTTGTGTTGATTAGGACAGGATATCTAAGATGTGCTATGCTTTTCCCTCTCTGAGCTCCACATTCCCACTCCCATGTCCCTCCTCTGTTTCACTGCTGGGGACACAATGGAGATTCTACCTGGGGTCACCTGTCTGGAGAAGAGCCTACAAACCCCTTCTGAACCACAGTATATTGAATTTAAATGCCTTTAACTCAGAGAGCTCCTGTGGACTCTTCCTCTGCAAACTGCAGAACAACCTCTCCATCACCACCAACACATCCCAAGCTCATTTTTGCATCCATTTCCATTTTCACCCAATGTTTCCAAAATTCTGTGGGAGGCAGGTGATCAACTCCCCCAAATCCTTTAAAACCTTTCAGTGCTTAACAAGTGATAGAGCAGAGTAACACCAGGTAGGTCAGCTCTGGGCAGACAGACTTGGAAAGGAAAGCATCTCCTAAAGCCAGACCGGACACAGGCAGTGTCTTTTGGGATCTGCAGAGCCTTAATGCAGCTCTTGATGTCTCAGGTACCGTTCACAAATCTCCCAGAGCCAGAGTTCAGAGGTACAGCATGACCAAAGCAGTGGGGTCAGCAGAAGACTGACTCCATCGACCCCATTCCCTGGTGGAAGCTCCCTCAGCTGGCTCTGCTGTCCTGGGGGACACACAGAAATTCCTCCTCAGGGAAACACATGAACCAGCACTCCCAGCTGCTTTCTGGCACCAAGACCAAGCTGGAAGGCCACAACTTTTTATTTTTATCTCAGCTTTTCAGGCTTTTCATCTGAGGGAGTGCAGCTCCTTCTCTTGGGTCTCCCACCTCCCTCCAGCTGGAGCACCCAGAGAATGCTCCCAAAGGAAGCACCCAGACAAGGGCAAAGTGCTGCTGAGCTGCAGCTGGGGGCACTCAGAAGATCTCCAACACCTTCAGACTCTCCTGCAAGAGCAGCACTAAGAGCTGATTTAGGGACCTACCTGTGCTGGACTGCTGTCCCTGGAGTGAACCTGCTGCCATCCCTCAGCTGAGCATTGCTCCTAAGCCTGGGCTGATCCCAGCAGGTGCTTCCTATCTCATTTTGATAAGAGCCCCTCAGCTCAGCGCTGCCTTTGTGCTTCCCCTGCTCTCTGTCCCTACTGCCAGCCCCACCCTAAGGAAACTCAACAATGCTAAGGACAGGACTGGGATGGGAAGGGGAAACAGGAGCTACAGAAACATTACTAACGAGCACAAACAGCAAAAAAAAATACAAACAAACTGAAAACAACAGCCAGCCCCCAAAAAGCACAATAAATTCCCTTCCAAATCCTCGAGCACCAGGAACTTGGAGGCAGAGGCGTGGACAGGCACTGGGTCAGCATGGCCACGTGTCCATCTGTGTGAGGAGGTGTCAGTGGTGCTGCAGAGGTGCCATGCAGGCAGCTGGGACATGCATGGACATGGGGACACGTGTGTGCAGGAGGGAGGTGCACAGAGCTCAGCACTGTGGGACAGGCTGGCCCAGCCCTGGCAGTGCCCAAGGCCAGGCTGGACAAAGCTTGGAGCAACCTGGGGAAGTGGAAGGTGCCCTGCCCATGGCAGGGGGTGGAACTGAGTGGCCTTTAAGGTGCTCCCAACCCAAACCAGTCTGGGATTCCATCACAGCATCTGCACCAAGTGAGGAGACGCTGCCTCACCTGCACCAAACAACCAGCTCCTTTCCCCTTGCACAGCCCAGGGGCAGGCCTGGCTGCCAGCAGGAGTGCTCTGGCACCAGAAAGCACCAGTTCCAGGTGTGGCTGGAGCACTGGGTGCTGGGCAGCCTGCCACACTCCATCTCCCCACCCAGGAGCTCCCAGCTGGGGCACAGGGCAGCACTGGTGCTCTGGCGTGTCTGGCACAGCCATGGCGCTTGCAGCTCAGCCCAGAATGCACCAATTTCTCTGGAAATCCAGGAAAACCCTTCTTCTGCCTTGTCAGCACTGGGCACAGGCTGTGCAAGGTCCTTGAAGATGCCAGCAAAGGCTTCTTTCAGCATCCCCACTGAGCACAGACAGGGCTGGGGCTCCTTGGCTGTGCCCAAGGGCAGCACTGGCTCTCCAGGCAGAGCCTCAGCAGCTGCAGGCGGGCAGGGAGGGCTCAGGGAAGGGGCAGGTGCCCCCTCCTGCCCTCCCAGCAGGACAGGCTGGTCAGCAGCAGGTTACCTGGGGTCTGGAAGTTGATTCGCCTCATTTCCACGGGGTCCTTGGGGTGGTGGGGGGCAATCTCAGCGTTGTTCAGGAGGCACTTGGTCCTTGGCTCTGAATCTTTCCGTTTGCTTCACAACAAAGCCAAAAAGAGGCAAAAGAGACCAGAAAGAAAAAGCAGCTTAGCTTCTGGGCCTCGTGGTCTCAGCTACATCTCAGCTACTCATGTTCAGGCATGAGCAAAGCTCCCACAGAAAATCAAAGGTGCAGCCAAGGGTGTAAGTACAGAAAACACATCAGAAAAGGGAATGAGGTTTGGGAGGCTTGCCAGTGCTATGTTTTAGGGGTTGACAATGGCCTGGGAGCCCCTCAGCAGCTTTCAGGTAAGTCTGGAAGTTCCCCCCTTCTCCCAGCAGCAGCACAGACTGGCAGCCAGGAGCAGCTGAGGTGCAGTGAACCCATACCTCACCCTCCCTGCTCAGAGCAGCCTCCACTGAACCCTGCAGAGCAAAAAGTGTTCTAACTCTGGCCAAGCCTTTTCCAGCCTGAGAGAACCAGAGCCAGCAGAATAATTTGGAAAAGTACAGAATCTCCTGGCCATGACCTTGGATGTCGAGCTCTGATGCTGCTGTTGGCTTGTTCAGGAGCTCTCAGAGCTGCCCTGCTGCAGACAGAGAAGTCAGAGCAGCAGTTTTCAATCTTCTTTGAACTGCAGAACCCTAAAAATCTGGGTTCAACAAACAGTGTAGACACATCCTCTCCCAGCACAGCTGTGCCTGCTGAGATCCACCTCTCCTTGCCAGGCGCCAGAGCCCGCTCCAACCCGCCAGCTGAGCTGCACATGGAAGTGCTTCCTAATATATTTTCCTCCAAATGGGTTAGGTTAGCTCAGGCAGCTGAAAAAGTCTTTGCTGACCTGGCTCATTCTCCTTGAAGAGAATTTAGAAGCAAAGCCCAGTGCTGACCTAAAGATGTGATAACTTCTAGCAGAGAAACACTGATGAGCTGCTGGGAGCTGAGCTTCTGCAGAGAGCAGAGAACCTGGCCCCCACCCCGAGGCTTGGAAAGGTGGTCCCAGCCCTTGCAGTGAGGGGCTGTGGAGCTCCTCACCTCTCCTGCCCAGGGTGCACAGAAGCCTCCAATAATCTGCCTGCAGCAGCAATGGCAATCACTTAGGCAGAGAGGAGGTTATTCAGGACATTTTTAGCTGTCTCTTGATGTCATTAATAGCCAGAAGAAGTGGTCTGAGCCCTGCCAGCACTGCATGGGGCAGCATTTTGGAATGACACCACTTTGCAGTTTGGGTTTATTTTTGCTGCAGTTCTGAAACTGCTGTTAACAGTTCATGGACTGAACCCATCAGTTACTTCCAGTGAAAGCTCTTCCAGTCTCATTTCTGCAGTCATAAACAGACTCTGTCAGAAGCTCTTGGCTGAGGGGCAAGAGCAGCTTCTGCCATGGGACAAGGACAGCCCAGCTGGTGAGAATCCTGCTTGCAGTGTGCCAGTGGCTCAGGGACAGCCCGTGTGGAGCAGCCAGACATGCAGAAACCCACTTTCACCTCTGACTGCCACACAAATGAGAGCTTCTCTGCTCCATTAACCCAGCACTTTATGAGCCATTTACTGTCACTGCTGCTCAACCTGAGAAAGGGCCATTTTATTTAGGAATGGACAAACAGGAGAAAACTGAGCTTGCTTTGCTTTTTCTGCCCCAATTCAAACATGGTCCCAGCTAGTCTGACATGGGGTTTCTGTGAGGACAGATCTAGAGGTAGGAACTGCACCAACAAAGCCCCAACACCACACAGCAAACAAGAACCTGAATAAATGGCAAATCTGGTGCTCTTACCTGTCTGGTTTGCTGTCCAGGAAAGCAGTAAGTGGAGAGAAAACAAGACAAATGCTCAAGTTAGAAAGGACTTGCAGAGGTAGGGGGAAGCATTTGCTCAGCTCTAACCCCGGCAGCAGAGGTGGGACCAGCAAAGATCACCCAGCCAGAGGGACACCAACCAGGACCCCTGAGCCCCCGCCCCAGAGCAGCCCCACATGCTGGGATGCAGAGGGCACTCTCCTGTGCATAAGGGAACACAGAGGTCAAAGATGGAGCAGGGCTAGGAGAGCTCCCCACACCCTGGGAACGAGCTGTCCCAGCTAAGGACACCTCTGCTGGCCATTGCCACCTTCATTTACTTTGCTCCACCCCTGCTTCCCCTCCTGTCCCCTTCCCTTGCCCTGTGTGTGCTCAGGGCACCCCCAGCTCTCATCCACACACCACGAGGTGCTCAGAAAGACAAGGGAAAGGGAGACAAAAAGGGCTTTTCCCTTCTCTCTCCTGAAGACTCGCACCCTGCTCCTGTCTGCCAGCTGCAGCAGAAAACCAGTCTGAGAGCAGTGGAGGTCTCTGCTGCCCCACAGCTCAGGGGTGCCTCCCCTGCATCCCCCCACTGCCCACAGGCACAGGGAGCAGCAAGGCTGACTCCTGACACACTCACTGCCCAAGGGAGTGTCTGTGGGACAAGCACAGCTTTCCTGGGAGGGCCATGGGGCAGAATCTGCAGCAGCAAATCCTGCAACCCCCTGCTAATCCCTCCTGTGCTGGGCAGACTCTCCCATCCCAGCATCTGTGCCTCAGGGCTCCTCTCTCCAGTGCCCAGGGAAGGGCTTCCCCTCAGCTGAGTGGGACAGAAATCCCCTTTGGGGCCCTGGGGACACTCAGAACCATCAGAGGTGTGGGCAGTGAGCAGCTCTCACTTTTTGTAGAGCAGGATGGCGATGACGATGCAGATGATGAAGACCACGGCCAGGACGGGCCCGATGACCCAGATGAGCCCCTCCTCACCATCGATGATGGGCTGGGGGTCAGGGTTGTCCAGCTGGATGGGGTCAGAGAAGGGACTGGCAGCATAGGTCTGGAAGACAGGGAACAGGGTGGAACACAGCTCAGAGGCGGCATGGGGACTGAAGAGTGGGCAAGCACAGGGTATTGCACAGGAGGAACTGCTGGAGAGGATGTGAGCTCTCTGCAGCACAACCCAAATGCTGACAGGGAAAATGCCCTCTTCAGCCTAGAGAAGATGCCCTGTTCCTGGGCATGCACGTGAGGGGCATCTTCCAATGCTGCAGTGAGACAGAGCACAGAAAGATCACACTCATGTGAGGCTGTAGCCTGCCCTGTGCCTGTCTCACCCCTTCTCACGCTTTTAGAGATCCAGCTGCTTCTGTTCCAGCACAGCCCTGAGCCCTCACCACTGCCACAAACACACAAACACTTTCCCCAAGCTCTCGTGTAACCATCTGGATTTTGACAGTCAGAGGGGATTACAGAGCAAGAGGGAAGGGATTAAAACAAGAATTAATGGTTGGTCTGGTGACTGAAAAAAACCAACCCTGACAAATAAATACAAAGTAGTAAAACACTGTGTGTGTCCTCTGCTGCCTCTGCACTGAGCTGGGCTCTTGAGCAGGATCAGAGGCACATTCACACCCTTCAGAGTCCTGACTAAGGATGAGTTCCCATCCTACACAGGAACTCCAGAAGCTGAACAGCACAGAGAACTGGCATGGCCTGCTTTGGGGGAGCAGCCAGGGATAGGACAAGAACAGGGGCTCTGGGTCCTTGAACTCCATCAGCTCTGAGCAGGCTGGAATGCTGCTCCACACTCAGGAGCTGCTGTGGATCCAGGCCACTGGGAATGAGTCTGCAGCACCTTGTTCTAAAGCAGAAATTACCTCAAGCTGCAGTAATCCGATTGAGAAACCCATTCAGGAGCGTGTCAGCCTAATCCTTTAATATCAAATACACAAGTAAATATTTATTGGGGGAAAAAACCTCTGAAAACCCTTAATTTCCAGTAGCTCCCTGCTACAATTCCATAGAGGGATTTAAAAACAACAAAGCATTAGGCTGTTTCCTATTGTGTGTGAGGGAGGAGGCAGGTAAATATTAAAATAGTTGTTTTCATAAAGCCAAGTACAGCCCCAGTGAAAACAGCAGAGATGCTGAAGTGGTAGAGAGAACTTGTAGTTTTCCATAAAAAAATGGAAAACTCTGTGCTTGAAGAGGAACTTAGCAATGCCCAGAGTGTGACATGCTCTTGGAGCAGGGTCATTGCTCTGAGGAGTTAAAGAACAGCCTTTAAAAGAAATTACTGTTCAAAAAGGGGTTTGACCCAGGGCTCTCTGAACTCCTGTGCTGTCCTGAGGGGAGAGTTCCCTGTTCCTCCCCAGTCTGGACTCCAGTCTGGAGCCACAAGTGTACAAGGTCTGTGCACAAAGACTGGGACAATCACAGCTCCTCTTGTCCTTGGTGCTTGGAAGAGACAAATGCAGGCACAAGCACAAGCAGCTCATCAAGCACAAGAGCCACAGCTGGAAAGAAAAACCCCCGCAGGATGGCAGGAGGGCAGTGGCAGCTCCCTGCTCCATGCCCAGGGAGCAGCAGGCAGCACTTACAGCCTCGGGCTCCTGCAGCACGGCCAGGATGAAGAGCACATATTTCTGCCCTGGCTCCAGGGCTCTGTTCTCGAAGTTGTCGTAGTGTTTCATGTCCCCCAGGATGAAGTGGGAGGGCAGGGAGCGGAAGCGGGCAGCGATGTAGGGCTTGGGGAAGTCCAGCTGCCGGGAGTGCCGCAGGCTCCGGCGCCGCAGCCGGGCGATGTCCTGCACCAGCTGCAGGAGGAGAGCAACACCCTGAGAGCCTGCAAAGGAGCAGCAAGGAAAGCCAAACCAGCCCTCCCAGCCTGACTGCTCCCTGGCTGCCCTGAATGAGGAGCACAGGTACCCCAAATCCCCCTCCCAGCCCTCAGGTCCCATCCCATTCCAGCTGTTCTCTCTCCCCCTGAGCTGAGTCCAGTTTCACCTACACTCACCTCCTCCAGGTCCATCTCCTCAGGGCTGCCCAGGGGGTTGAGGAACTGTCCTCCCCGGGACTTCCTCAGAGGCACCACCACAATGTAGAAAGCTCTAAATGTTGGGAATGATGAGAAGAAACAGAAGGAATTAGCCATGGAAGAAAGGAGCGCACACACTGATGTGAGGTTGCCCAAACTGCCCCACTGGCTCGAGCCCCTTATTTTGCATAGAGCACAGTTGTTGTTCCTGGAAAGAGCTGGATTCAGTCTCCTTGTGCACTCCCTTCACGTTTCTTTGGCTTTCCCTGTTAGTTGTGGAAATGCCTCCAAAAGGCAACAGTCAGGAAGGCTGGGAATGAAGGGATCACCCTCCTGCTATTGCCCCTGGGGCTTTGTGGTGGTCTCCAACCATCAGGGCTGACCCCCAAAACACAAACTGAGCACCCCACCCTTGCAGTTAAACAGAAAACAGAAACCTACTGGACAGGCACAGAGCTCTTCACGTCGGGGAGAATCACCACCACGTTGCCATCAGCATCAGGCTTGTGGGTCACCTCTGGCTTCTTGGACAACATGTCAGCAGCAGTCCAGGCTGCGACGTTCTGCTGCAGCCCCCCCATGCTGTTGCCCTGGTTCATCAGCACGAAGTTGTAGAAGGTGCGGGGCCGCAGGTGCGTGATGAGTTTCTTGGTGGTCCGTCCGTCCACGTCAACGTGCAGCCCGTTGTACTGGATCTGTGGGAGGGGAGGAGGTTGTTCCCTGAGCAAGGCTGGTGCTGCTCCAGCTCCTTCCTCCCCACCCCTGTGCTGTGCAGGGAACACGGAGCACCCAGCCCTGCAGAGCTGGGGCACACACGGGGAAAAAACTCCTGCACTCCACTTGCCTTGTATGGGGTAGGAGAGTTGTAATTCTCAGGGAACTCCCAGCTCAGAAGGACAGATGTCTTTGTCACCATCTTCACCTTGAAGTTTTTGGGTAAAACTGCAGAGAAAAAAGTGAGGAGGAAGGGGAGAAAGGAGAAGAAAAGGCAGCAGAGGGAAGGAAGAGCAGGAAAGAGAAGGAAGAGAATGTCAAGTGCTGGAAGAGGGGCCTGCCAGGCTGGGTCTGGCTGCGGCTGAGGAGCTGAAGGGATTGCTCCCTCCTCCACTGTGCTTGAGTTTTGCCAAGGTGCATCTCCCAGTGCTCCCTGTCCCCATGCCTAACCCCAGGAGGGCACGTGGCTTTGCCCCCACACTCTGGGCCTGGGTGGCTGCTGCAGGAACGAGGTGCTGCCTGGCTGAGCATGCTCAGGTGAAGAAAAACCCATCCCAGGTCACAGCTTGAGGGTTTGCTTTTTTTTTTTTTAAATTTTTGCTCTTTTCTTTTGGCTGTTTGCAAAAGCTGAAGAAAATGCTCTTCCCACCTGTACAGCGACTGGCCCCCCCCTTCAGGTGCCAGTGACAGGAGGTGTCCGGACTTAACTTAGAAGAAAGTGGTAAAAGGGACTTACCTGGCACAAGGCAGAGAGGAGCGGAGGGACTGAGTGTGACACCAGAGTGCTTTGCATTTACTCACGAGCCTGGCTGAGCCTGGCCTGACCTCTCCAGCTCTCTTGCCTCCCGGCACCAGCCCCGGATACAAGGGGAGAGAGGGAGGAGAAACCGGTGAGTCCTACCTTGGTCCAGCTGGAACGTCCGATACTGGACGGTCGGGCTGTAGGGCCCGGGGCCTTTACTGGTGTGAGCACGGATTTTAACATCATAGGCGGTGTTGGGTTTGAGGCCGTTGAGGGTGTACGAGTTCTCTGGGGAGGGGGGCAGGTCTTTTTCCAGCAGGTTCCCGGGAGAACCGGCTTCCCGGTAGGCCACGGTGTATTTGACGATGGCGCCGTTCCTCTCGGCCAGCACGGGGGGCAGCCAGCCGAACTGCACCGACATGGACGTGACGTTGCTCGCCTCCAGGATCTGGGGGTAACCCCTGGGGACATCTTCGGGGGTGGTGAGTTCCTGCACGGCTTCCTCCCCAAAGCCAGCCCGGCTTTTCACGGCCAGCTTGAACACGTACGTGGCGCCCTTGTGGATGCTGGCGGCGATGTACTTGTCCTCCAGCGCTGAGAACTCCAGGGTGGCCAGAGGCTCCACGTCCTTGCGGCCAAACTGCAGCCGGTAGCCCAGCACCTGGCCCTCCGCGTCCAGAGGGGGCTCCCATTTCACCAGGAGAGTGTTCTCCTCTGTCTGGTGCACAGACAGGATGGGCTTTCCTGGGACTAGGAGGGAAGAGAGACAACTTCAGCCAAGGCTGGGCAGGGGAGAGGAGCTGCAGGGACTCTTCAGCTGCAGCAACAGGTTGCTCAAGCCAGCAGTAATGTTCCAGCTCAGCTCCGTGGAACCCAAACTGCTGGACCCTGTACAGGTGGAGGGGCCCTAAACAGTTTGGGAAATGAGGAGCACTGCCAACACGTCAGCCGTGAGCTGCTGACACATTCCTACATTTATTTCCTTCCCTTTGTTCACATGGAAAGATGTGCACAGCTCCTCCCCTGTCCCTGGACCCCTCACCCTCCCACCACTGGGAAGAACAGACTCAGGGGTCAGACTCCCAGCCTCCTGTTCCAATTGCTTCCCAGGGCAGGGAAAAACAAACCTGGAGTCTCCAAAGTCCCAACCTCCCTCCCTCTCTCCATTACACAGCCCAACTCATGCAGAAAGAGACTGGAACAGATTGGCCCAGGCTGGGAAGTCCAGAGCAGCTGAGGGTGAAGCAATGAAGGATGGAAGGAAGTCTGGGCAGCCCCAGGTCCCGAGCAGCAGGCACAGGGCCAGCTCACACGGCTGGCAGGCAGCTCATCACCCACTTGGGTACAGAAGGAAGCACAGGCAGAGGAACCAGAGCCCAAAATGTGTGTGAGGCAGAGGGCAGGGAGAGCTGCTGCTCACTCTGTGCTGCTCCTCTCCTCTGGAGAAAGGGAACTCACAGTGCTGGTGCATTTTCAGTGAGCTCCCCCACGTCTGGGGGTTCTGGGGAGCTCAGCAGTGCCATGTCTCTGCCTAATGAGCCCTGGCACTGCCTGACTGCTAAGCAAGCCCACAGCCACAGTTAAATGACACGTGCAGGCCCAGAGATCCCCGAAGCCAGAGAAAGCAGAGCATTAATTCCAGCAGCTCACGCGCCATTGACACTCAGCTCCACTATTAGAGATCTAATTTCCTTCTCTCCGCCTTGGTATTTCTCCTGGTTGGACAGGAGGAGAGAAAATGGGGTTGGGAGATGTCCCAGCCTGCTCCCACAGCATGAGCCTGACCAAGGGGTGAGGGCTGGGATGAGGGAGCGGGGCAGGATCTGAAAGGGTCACACTGGGGAACTCTGCCTGCTGCCTCCACTGACAGCAGTGGGGATGAGGGGCTGTCTCTGGAACAAATGCTGCATTCCCTCCAAACTGCCAAAGAATGGCAGGGACGGTGCTGGGAGAGCCAGCCTCCTCCCTTGGGAATGCCTAAGGAACACATTAAAGAGAAAAAGAGTGCCATTACCTTTATGTTTCAGTTTTTATCACAAACGTTACTGTAATCAGCTGAGCCTGAAAGTATTACATCTGCACAACAAATATTGTTTGGAATAAAGGTGAGAAGAAAGTTCAGAGAGGGGGAAGTGTTTTATTTTGCAATTGGTTTGGACAGTAAAGGAGAAAATTAGATGTATTACTGTATTTAAATTCAGCCCCCAGCCCTGAATGATAAAGAAAGAAATCTCTCCTCTCAGAAGGTGTATTGACTCAACACTGCAAAGAAGGTAAGAATGTTACAGAGCCATTTGAAAGATTTTTTTTTTTAAATAGCTATTTCAAGTCAGGGGAAATTGAGTTTTGGGTAATAGCTGCTGTGCTGGAGAAAACATCCCTCTGTGACTGATCACCTGCACTGCAAATCCTAATGGGAAGAGATGAGGGAGGGTGACAAGGGAGAGTGACAAGGGAGCTAGGCAGAGAGAAAGGCTCCAGGAGAGGAAAACAGAAAGGGTGGAGAGCCTCAGGAAGAAGGAAAGCAGAGAAGCAGGGAGTTAGTGAGGAGAAACAAGGGCAGAACTGCAGGGGAAGGAGAAGAGGGTGAGTGAAGGAAAAGGCTTTGGCTGGCATGTGCAGGCAGAGCCCAGATCCCAGAAATGGGAGCCAGGAAAGGTCAATACTGGCAGAGTTTCTCCCTCCAGCAGTCCTGAACACAGGGGATGTACATGCAGATGTGGTACCAGAAGAGAAGAGTGGGCAGCACAAGCACCAGTGTCTGCCTGCTGCTCTTCAGGTCCTTGCAAGTCACCACCCTGAGAGCAGACCTGTGCTGTCCCCAGTGTACCTGCGTGGGCCACCTGCAAAGCTGCAGTCTCTCCGTCAGACCAGGAAGAGTCACCTTCCTTCTGATGCACTGGAATTTACAGCCCAAGAGGTTACAAGGGACAAATTCATCCTCTGTTGTGTTTCTGGGTGTGCCTGGGCTTTCTGAAGCACTGGACAGAAAATTGTGACACATGGTGAGGGCTGCATGTGAGGAATGAAAGGGTTTCTGCCTCCCTAAATCTAATTTTGCCTTTGGGGCAGTCTGGCTCTTGCTGCAAGTCTGTCCTTTGAGAAGGGAGTGGGACGAAAGAAGGTGAGTCTGGAGAAGCCCCTTGGCTTTAGGGAATGGGTGAATCCCACTGGCTGAGGAAAAGCTCTCACCTGCACCCTTGGTGGTGACCACTTTGGGTTTGCTGCGAGCACCGTCTCCCTTCATGGTGTAGGCAGCCACGGTGATGGAATAGGCAGTCTCCGGCTGGAGCCCAGCAATGATCATTTCCTGTTTGCCAGATGCCAAAGGGAAATCGTGTCAATATTCAGGCCCACACCCAAGAGCAGCTCTCTCCTCCTGGCAGGAGCCTCAGCCCTTTTCCAGCATGCAGGAACACCAAATCCAAGGGCACGAGACACTCTGGGGCTTCTGTGGGAAGTGGCAGAGGGGGAGAGCCCCGTTCCCCTGGCGAGGCACTCACAGCTCTGCAAACACAGCCTGGCTCTGCAGGGCCCTGTGCAAGGCATCCTCCTCCAGATCTGCCTCTCACACATTCCCTGTCTTCACACAAACCACTTCAGCATCCAAATGCTGTCGCTCCCTTCAAAGCTTTCCTCTCCACTGTGCAGCCTCAGAGGAGGCTCAGAGGTTTCAGGGAGATTACATTTTTTTCCCCATTACCCCTCTCTTCTCTCCTCAAGAGATATTTTTAATGCTTTCATAATATTAAAGGGATTGCTTGAATGCAAAGTGCAAGACGACACATTCCGCTCACGCTAAAGCTCCCTGCTAAATCCCACCCCCTCCTTCCCCATCCTCTATCAGCCTCCCCACACCTGGCTCCCAGGAGCTTTTGTTGGAACACTGGCCTCAAGAACAGCCCTTCCCCAGGAGGGATCCAGCCTTTCAAAGGGCTGTGTTGGAAAAGGAACACCCGTGCTAAATCAAACAGGATGACAGCACATGCAGCAGGGTTTTCCCCAAGGCCCCAGAAAGGAGGGAGATGGGAATGTTGTGCATGTTTTATGGCTTTCCCCTCTCCTCACCCCTTTGTGCATTCAATATTAAATCTCAGGGCAGCACTTGGGAAGAATTTGTTAGTCCTGAAAATAACTATTTCCCCTGATGGTGAGCTGGCAGTGGAGCAGCAGAACTTTGGAACAGTGGGGTTTTGATCAGTGACTTTGGAGGCCATCAGCTGCAGGGACAGGTCTGGCTTCTGAAAGCCAAGAAAACTGTTCTGCTCTCACACCTGCCACTGAGCTTTATTAAGATTTTAGGAAAGGGGCTTTGCCTCCCTGAGGCTCATTCTCCATCCCTCAAAGGGAGGCCCCTCACTTGTGCAGGGCACTTGGCAATCCCCAGGAGACACAAGCGCCACCAGTTTAGTTGTGTGTCATCTCAGAACCCTCTCATTCCAAGAAGAAAATGCTTTCTCCTACTTCTTGGTAGCTGTAGGATTTTGGAAATCATTTATCATTTTAGCAGAAATAGCAAATGCCAAACAGCCAAGCTGATTTTAAGGTACTTCAAAAGTAAAAGCACCAATAATGATTCAGTGCTTTGCATCAATGAGTTTCTAAGAATCTTGGCCCTTTGAGAGTACAAAGCATTTCTTCACGCCATGATAGCTCAGGACCCATGAATTCTGTGCTCCCAATGCTTCCCAGGCTATCTTTTCCAGACACAGAGGTGTTACAAAGCAGCCCATCTGAGCTCCCTGGTCTGGTGGAAGGTGTCCCTGCTCCTGGCTGGGAGTGGAACAAGATGGCTCTAAGGCCCCTTCCAATCCAAACTATTTTAGGATTCTCACATGTTCAAAGCAGTCCCAAATTCAACATGCCATCTGCTTCCCCGTGGAGGAGCAGCAGACCCATCTTTCCTTCAAAGCCAAAGGGAAAACCCTGTGGGATTGCTGCGTGCTGACAAACGACACGATCACAGAGGGGCACAGGGCAGTGACAGGCAGGGGACAATGCATGGGAACACCAAAACAGGCTCTAAAACAGGCACACTTGCACTGGAAAAAAAAAAAAAAAAAGGAAAAGGAAAATATCACACCACAACAGGAAGTGGGAGAAGGGAAGAGGCAGAACCAGCATGGGAGGATTTTTATGTTTTTACTTACGTATTCAGCAGTGTCATCTGTTTCCCACTGGGCAGAGAACAAGAGAGGTTTGGCACATGAGAATACAAGAGGGGAAAGAAGGGAAAGACAGAGACACAGCATGAGGAAGGAGTCCCTGAGCAAGCAGCCACACAAGGTCAGAAGTTACCAGGCAAGCATGAGGGAAGAAGTAGAGTGGGAGAAATTAGTAGATTCCACTGTGGCCTTGGCCTGAATTAAAAGACTTCCCAGACACAGCAAGGATGAATGGGTGGATATTTATCTCAGTGCTGGGACAGCAGTTCATACTCTTCCACAGCAACACTGCCTGGGAGCACAAACGAACTGCAGAGAGACAGCCCCGCCACGTCCCAGCTCCCCATGGACCTTCTGCAGAGTTACACTGCCCAGGGCTGGACCACCCCCCACAGCCTCCTGGGGCTCGCCCAGGTGAGCCCTTACCTGGGCGTCGGCCAGCATGATGTCCTTGATGTGGGGCAGCCCCCTGGCCTCGCCGTTCTCCATGCGCACATAGTGCACCTGGTAGCCGCGGATCTGGCCGTGCTGGCGGCTCGGCACCGGCGAGCGCCAGAACACCTGGATGGCCGAGGAGTTGAGCACCTCCACCTCCACCTTCCGTGGTGGAGCGCTGGGCACTGCGGGCAGGGAGGCAACAGAGGGGTTCCAGTCACTGGGGGTTCTGCGTGGAGCCCGTCCCTGCTCCCCTGGGGTGGGCACACACTGGATCTGAGCTCTGGGAGGAGGGGGAGACCTGAGCACCTGAATGTCCCATCACCTGGCACTGGCCTCCCAGTTCTGTGGGACTGTGAAGTTCTGTGGGACCTGGTCTGCATGGCCTGGACACAGGGATGGTGTCACTGTTTAGTAAGAAATGACACAGAGCCATCAGCAGGCTGAGTGGCATAAAGAGCATGTCTTTGCTTCAACTGCTCCTTTTATACACTGTTCTGATGCAGGCAGACCTGATTGGTCATTTAATCAATACATTCCACCTGACTGGCTAATTAACAGGATGCCCATTTATAAACAATCTTATGAGAATAACAAGAAAACAGATATTAGGAAAACAACACCTGCAGGTTGTTTTTAATAATGAGCTATCATTGTTTATCTCCAGCACCCTAAAGTCTCCCAGGCCAACTCTGGGAAAACTTATCTAGCTTTCTCTCTCTCTGACTGGGCTGTCACATCCACAGGATGGGAACAGCCCCATCTCATCATCCAGCCAGCCTTCCACAGGCTCCTTTGTGCCCAGTTTGCTCAGATGGAAGGCAGCTCCAGATCTCCTTCTGAGGGCAAAGCCCATTTCCAGTGAGTCAGAAAAGCCCTGGTCCTGCCTGGGGGAGGTCAGGGTGGAGAGGATCAGGAGAGGGCTTGTCCCTGGAGTTCCCTCATCTCTCTGGCAGGACAGGGGCTTGGTGGCTACAACCACTGTGGAATCTCAGGACAGAAAACAAGAGATGTCTTGGACGGAATTTGGGCTGAATCTTTGGATATGCTACTACTAATCACACAGAGATGGCAGCTTCATCCACCAGGAAATCACACTTTCTGAGCAGGGTACTCTATGTTACATTTGGATGCAGGCAGAGGCTCAGGGAAACAGGACCAACACTGGGGACAAAGCTGTTGCTTTTTAAGAATTCTTTTTATTTGGAATAGGTGAAGAACACCTGAAAAATTTGGGATTTCCATATTAACTTGACCTATATTATTTGAGGTCCTACCCTGACAGTGAGGGTGCTCCTCTCCCTTCATGCACCCATTCATGCTTTTCCCTGGTTTTAGTTTACTGTAGAAATACCAGGAAAATTCACGTCTCTGAGTGGGGTCACTGAACTGTTGTCACCCAAGATTTTTCAAACTTTAACAGATTCCTCCTTTCTACGACTGACAAAAGCTCTGACTTAAGGAGGAGGTAGTAACAAGGAATGTGTGGGAAGAACTCTTTAATATTTTAAAACATGTGCTCTCAGGCACAGGGTGGGATTCTTGGGGCTGTCCCATACAGGACCAGGAGCTGGACTTGGCTGATCCTTGTAGGTCCCTTCCAACTCAGGATGTACAATGATTCAAGTTCTGGCAGCAAAGGTTTCCTCAGAGCAAAGGTTTTTAGTGCCTTGGCTGCTCCTGGCTCAGTGAGAGCATCTTTTCAGGGGGAGTGGTGCAGTCAAGACTCAGAGATATTAAGAAAGACCCCAAAATCCAGGGGAGGAGAACCCTCCAGACCCCAGTGCTCAGATGGCACCAGAGGACACCGGGCGATGGGGTGATGGCACCAGAGGATGCCACACAACTCAGATCTTGGATCCCACTCCAGCTCTGGCCTGGCACCACTCAAGAGCCACGGGAAGGGCCTGGCTGTGTCCCCCCAGCACGGGAACAACCCCCTGCAGGGACAGGAGCCCCCCAGGAGAGCCCAAAGCGTCTCACTCACCATCTTCATCCGTGCGCACGATGACCGGCGAGCTCTCCGGGCCCGGCCCCACCTCCGTGTGAGCCACCACGGTGACGCGGTACTCGGTCCACTTCTCCAGGGACTCCAGCAGGATCTGACTGGTGGTTGGGGGGATATCATTCACCTCCTTTAGCTCCGTGTCCTCCGAGTCCAGCGCTCGATAGTGGACGCTGTAGCCGGCCAGGACGCCGTTCTGGCTCTCGGCCGGCGGCGGCCGCCAACTTACCAGAATGGCGGTGGAGCGGGTGCTGACACATTTTACATCTTGAGGGGGGGCAGACGGTTCTACGAGGGGGGAAAATTCAGGAGCGGGAGAGGGAAAGAAGGGAGAGGGGAAGGGGGGAAAAAAAACAAAAGATGGGAAAGATAAAAGAAAAAAAAAAAGGAAAATGATAACAAAAAAATCTAAAATAAAACGTACAAAAGTTTGGTTTAGGAAGATAAAATTAAAAGAGAAGAGAGCTTTTTGTTGTTGTCTTTTTTTTTTTTTTCCAAAATGAAGAGGTTTTTTTAAAAAAAAAAAAAGCCAACAGAAATTAAATGGGGCATCAAAACTGAAATGGTTTAAAGCAAAGGACTAAACCAGCAAGCGGGCCAGCCAAGAGGGGTCCTGCTGCTTCCACTAAGCTGGCACCAGCTAAACACCCAGCTGCACCCTATAAAAGCCCTTTCCTTTGGCTCCCTGTTTTACAGCAGCCTGGCAAATCCTGCTCTGGCTGGGAAAGCACTTTCCAATCTCAGTCTCTGGGATCTTGAATTTCTTTGAAGGGATCTGCGAAAATTAAGTAAGAAAAGCAAATCTTTTGCCAGGAGGCTTAAGTTTAAGAGTCTGTACCTCCAGATGGAAGTGATTAGTTGTCCCCAGACTGGAGGAGGCCAAATCCCACAGTGGGAATGCCCAGGATTGCCAAGCCATGGTGTTTAGAGAGGAGGTTTTGAGAAAGCACTTGCAGAAGGAGGGAGGCAGTGGGTTTGGTGAGGTATTCAGGTATCCAGGGGATTTTCCAAAGCAGCAGCAGGTCTAATTCCCACTGCACACCAGGGTGTTTCTGGACATTCTGTCAGAAAACCTTGGGAACTGTCGCAGGCACCTTCTCAGGGTGGCAGCAGACACCTGTCCAAGGGTGACCAGCAGGTGGGGAAGGTGGAACCCACAGCTCTCCCTTAAAGCTCCTCTCTTCCATCCCCTGCCCCGGGCAGGAACAGCTGCCACCATCCTGGGGCTCCTTCCCGGCCCTGAACACTTCCAGGAACTAGCCCACACTTCAGCCTGTCACTAAGGACAACTGATCAGCCCAGGGAAGCAGAGTGTGATACATTCTCGAGGCAAATCAATAAATCCAATATCACCCAACTGCAATAAAGAGCTTTTAACTCTCTGCAGACAGGGCAGGAAACTGGGGTGAACTCACAAGCCCCCCAAGTATCACCTGCAAGAAGCAGTAGATCAGTGCTGGTCACTGCTTCGCATTCCTCTGATGCTTTTTAATCAACAAAAAGCTCTTTTAGTGAGGAATGATTGTTTTCAAACCTCTTACTCCCTTGAGTCAAACCCAGATGTTCAGGCCCAGTTTGCCTTGAGGACTCTGCTAAATCCAGTCACACTCACCCAGCTGGCACTGGAGTGAGAGCCACAGGCTTTCCAGGAGCCTCCAGGAGACAGAGGGAAGTGGCTTTTCAAAAAGGGCAGAGATAATCCCTCCACTGCTGTCTGAGCACCCTGCCCAGTAGGACACTTTGGGTGTTTTCCTTCTATTTTTATGCACTATTGCTGTCTTTAACCTGGCAGAATGACCCCCCTTCTCCCCAGCACTCCCAGTGAGGAGGCTGACAAGCCCTGGCCATGGCTGGCCACGCAAAACAACACAAAAGATGTCAAATGAACCAAATCAAAAAGAACAAACCGGAAAATAAAACACAAATCAAGCCAATAATTTGAAAGAAAAAGAAAAAACAAACACCAGAAAGGAAATCATAATAATAAAATAATACTGATATAAAAAGTGACTCCTTCCAGAACATTCCCAGTCTGTTTACCTACCTTCCACGCTTCAACTGCTAACTTATAAGACTTTCTTACAAGAGAACAAGAGGAACTGAGCTACGAGGCCAGACCAAGCTCCTGGTGGGTTTCTGCACATGACTGGCTTTTAAAATGCCACTCTGCTCATGATGAGTCCCCCCAAGTCCTCCCCCACCAGCAGAACCCCAGCTACTATTGCAGAAATGGCAATTTGGGACCCCAATCTGTTCTCTTTTGCTAAACTGTCAGCACAAAGAGCAGGACAGCACGTTCCCAGTGACAGATCTCCTCCCCTCTGGCTCTCTCCATCTGTTGTGATTGCTGCACCACCTCTCCAGGACAGAGGTGCACTGCTCATCCCATGTCCCAGAACCAGCTCAAGGATGGTTTCAAGGTATGGAGGGACAGACTCAGCCCTCTCCCATTTGCTGCCACGCTGCCGTTCCCTTCTTTTTTTGTCCTTATCAGAGGCTGGGCATATTAAAATCCACCTTTCCTGCTTAGTTCCAGCCAAAGCCACCACAGCCGAGAAACCCACTGCAGAGAGGGTCTGACCTGACCTACCCTTCATCCTGCACCTCATTCTGAAAGCCCCAGGAAGCAGAGCTCAGCTCCAGCTGGCACTGGGGTCACTGTCTGCGCTGCCACGCTCGCTCACTCACCCTCTACGCTCCAGCACAGGGACCTACCGAGAGGCCCTGGGAGAGGCCTCCTTTTGGGATGGTTTTGCACTTTCTCTGGTCAAAAAGGCAGGGGAGGGGTGGGTGATGGGGGAGAAGGCCCAGGTCCTGCCCGGCCCCCTCCCCGTCACCCCTGGACTGCAGCAGCGGAGGAGAACAGCCAGGGGTGCTGGCTGGCCACGCTGGACACGCCTCTGGGAGCTCATGGCACTGTTTCCTTCACAATCCAGCCCAACCTGTGTGACCCTGGGGACGCTGGGGACAGCGCCAGGAGCCGGGAGCCACGGCAGGAGCCCAGTGCCACCAACCCCACCGGGGCTGCGAGCTCAGCTCTGCAACCAGCCCTTCCCTGGGCTCAGCCAGGCACAGGCAGGAGCCCCCAGCCAGGAGAGCTCTGCCTTGGCCTGCTGGCTGGTTCCACCAGCGTTTTGGGACCCCTCCCCACCCTCCCAGGGCTCCAGGACATCCGGAAGTGTCTGCAGAGCCACCAGCGGTGAGCCTGCAGCCACAGGGTGGACTGTATTTGTGAATCTGCTTGAGACCAGCCAGTACTCACCTGAGCTGCACCTTTTACATGCTTTAAAGTTGACTGTCCAAGCCACAAGAATGACCCTTACTGACCTTGCACAATATCATGTTTTTTAACCCTTTAGGTACCATAGACTTTGGGTATTTCATTCACTTCATGTACTGTGAGGAGGGGGACAGGAGGGAGAGCGGAGCTATGTGGGGGGAAATCCTTCCTTGGGCAGGAACAGAGGGTGAGAAAGCCCCATTGTTCCTCTACACCTGCACGTGCAGCCTCACAGCACCCACCCTGCCACCCCTGCCTGCTGAGCACGCTTTGCCCTCTGGAATTTCTGAGTGGGAGAGTTGCCAGGGAGCCTGGGAAGGTCATGGCTAACCAGAAAGGGCAAACCAGCTTCTCCCAGCCATGAGAGTCTGTCCGTTTTACAAGCTATGTCTCTGGTACTTGAAGAGTTAAAACCCAGCTACTTCAAGAAGAAAAAGATACTTTACCTTTAGTTTAATGGATTTTACTTTGGTTATGATGCTCAGGAGGAGCCACCCTGGCAGGGAGGTGCAGGGAGGGGCTGCCACATGCGGGTGGGTGCTGGGAGGGGACAGCAGGAGCAGCAGGAGGAGCAGGGAGAGGCTTTGTCATTCCAGAGACAAGATGCCATCGTGGTGTGACATCGCCCAGCAGGGACAGGGACAGCAGGGAGCTGGGCTCATCGGGTGCAGGGCATGCAGGCAGGCAAGCAGAGAGCAGAGAGAGAAGAAAGAAGAGGCATGGAGCAGGCCAAGGAGGAGCTGAACGGAAAAGGAGCTGAGGAGGGAAGACACAAAAGCCTGTCCCGAGCCAGAAGGTCTGTGAGCCGAAGGATGTCACCCGGACCAGGGAGAATTGACTCGTTCCTCCAACAGCCAGCCAGGAAAAAATGTTTCACCGTGTTACAGGACACTGACAGCTCCCAGCTGATGTTCTTAAGAGCATTTAATTAATGAGACTCTCCCTATGAAGGCTGAGCTACAGAGAGAGAAACCCGTCCGTGTTCTGGGCAGATGCCAAGTTAGAAAAAGCCCCAAAGCCTTCCCTTTTCCCAGATCCCCTTTTCCTCACCCTTAAGGGACAGATTTTCACTAAGGCCTACTGCCACCAGCTCCCACACCCCTCTTCCAGCTTGTTTTATTGAACCACAAATCCCAGACCATCTTTGCCTCCCATCCCCACAGGTCTCAAGGAGAGAAACCCCTTGGAAAACAGAAGCAGAGTGTAAGTTTAACACTTATTTTTCAGGTCCTTTCAGTTCATTTCCCCCACCCCACAGAGGTTCTCCCTCTGACAATACCACACTGGGATCAGAACCAGCAGATGTGCAGCAGAGTCAGGAAAGGATTTTCCTATGAAACGTAGAGAGAGTATGGAGAAAAAGAAAAGAAAGAAAAAAGGGGAAAAACATTTGAAGGAAAGAAAAACCAAAAAATCTTTGAATGGAGTGGAGGCCTGAGACAGCCCCAGTAAGGAATTCTGTCTATGCAGAAACAGACTCCCCTTTCTTCCCACTCCTCAGGGGACAGAAAGAGAAGGAGACAGGGAAAGGGAGAGACAGCAGGATGTGACAATTAAAAAGCCCAGCCGAGAGCCTGCTGCTCCCCCTTGTTAGGGACTCTGAGGGATGGGAGCAGGGCTCTCCCTCCTCACACTGGTGACCAGAGCCACTTCTGAGTTAGTTCTGCTCCCGGCTACTCCAAACTGCAGCAGAGTGATTTAGTAGAGATGAGAGGAGACAGAAAACACAAAGAACAGCTGCCACAGCCACTCATGCAGTGAAAAAACACCTCATTTAAAAGCAAAGATCTGTGAAAAGCCCAGGTTGAAATATTGCCATCCAGGGTTATTGTCCCCAGGGCAACAGCGAAGGGAGACAATCCATTAAACTAAAACCAGCACGTTTTGAGTTGCATACACTCCATCCTGGTGTCATCAATATCCTCCTCCCAGCCTCCACAGGGCTCCTCTCTCCCGCTCTGCTGGAGCCCAAACGGGACCATTCCCAGAGCTCCAGGCCTTCCCCCCCTTGGCTGCGGAGGTGCTCACGGAAAAGAGCATGGGGACTGCTTCCCCAAAGGCTGGGGAAGGTTGGGCTGTGAGCAATCACCTTCCCTTCTCCTTTCCCTCCCACTTCCCCACCGTCTCCCTGCTCCACAGCTCGTGCCCCTTCCTGACAGCGGCTGGGCCTGTGTGGGACGGGCTGTGGCTGCCATCCCCTGAGCATGCTCAGCACCACGGCCATGGCCACCACGAGCCCTCGCTGCTGCCACCCCGAGTGGCCGGTGCTGCCCGGCCCCCAGCACCCCAAAGCCCAGCTCTGCTCCTGGCTCAACTAGCTGGACCGCTGAAGGGAGAGGGGAGCCGGTCCCAAAGGTGTCCCCCCTCCCTGGAGTGAAAGGCCAGCCCCCAGCTCCGTACCCCTGTGCCCACCATCTCTGGCTCCCTGACCGTGGTCCCCTCAGAGAAGGGTGGGAAAGGAGAGACACCTACTAGACTGCAAGGTGCGCTCTCGGACCTCCGGGGTGAAGGCCCCCAGCCCCAGGGCCGAGCGGGCGGCCAGCCGGAAGACATACTCAGTGTTGGGCTTCAGGCCTTCCACCGTGAACGAGGTCGTGGGCTCGAAGTTCTTCAGCACCTGGGATGGGCGAGGGGGGAAGAGAAAAATAAACCCAAACAACAGGCAGCAGAGGTGAGGCCTGCCCAGAGACACCTGCCCTGCTCCCCTCGCTCCGACGCCGCAGGGAACGGCAGGGCCGGGGAGCTCCTCGGCCCCAACCCTGCTGCACCTCCGACTCACCTCCTTGCTGTGGTCTCCTTCCTTGTAGAGGAGCTCGTATTTCACTATGATCTCCTGGCGTGGGGGGCTCCACGACAGCACAATGCTCGTCTCGGTCTTGGCTTCTGCTCGGAAGTTCATCGGCTGCCCGGGAACTGGCACGGAGAGGGAGCCGACGGGGCAGAGGAGGCAAGATGAGAAACAGCAGAAACTACATTAACTTGGCTAATTTGGAGGCTCTTGCCCTGTTTTCTTCAAAGCCTGTGTGGGAAGAGCACGTCAGCAGCAAAATGCCACACTGCAGCGTGGGCAGGTCCTGCCTCTAAAACTGTGGAGTTACATCCCACTGCAGGACTCCAGCTTGTGCAGAGCTGCTGGAGATGGAAGAATCCCAGTGGATCATATGGCTCTTTCTCAGCAGTGCAGAATACATCCCTTCCCATCAATCCCAGTATTACAAGATTCTGGAAGTAGGAATCCCATGAGCGGCCCATTGAGGACATAGGGTTTCCTCCCATACCCCATGCCAAAAAATGTGCTGGGTGACAGCCTGTGATAAAACACCTTGTGTTTGCAGCTCAACACATAAGGCTCATTCCCTGCTCATCTCTGACAAAGTAGTTCCTGGGTACTTTAGGGGAGAGTTAAAGTGTCACCACTACCTGGGCAGTTTTACATCTGTTAAAGACATTTAGAATCATGGAATAGTTTGGGCTGGAAGAGACCATAAAGCTCATCCAGTGCCTGGGGCAGGCACACCTTCCACTATCCCAGGTTGCTCCAAGCCCTGTCCAACCTGGCCTTGGACACTTCCAGGGATCCAGGTGCAGCCACAGCTTCTCTGGGCACCCTGTGCCAGGGCCTCCCCACCCTCCAAGTAAACAATTCCTTCCCAACATCACATCTAAATCTCCAAATCTAACCAGCAGCTCTCCTTCCACAGCCCAGGTCAGCCACACAGGTGCTCACCTCCTTGCTGTGTCTTAACCTGGATGGGGTCGGACAGGGGCCCGTCCCCCACGGAGGTGAAGGCCAGCACTCGCACGGTGTAGGTCTCGTCCTCGAGGAGGCTGCCCACGGTGGTCAGCAGGCTGTCGTCCACGTTGTGCTTCTGCCAGTTGCTGACGGGCTGGTCGGGCTCCATGGTGTAATAGACTCGGTAGCCTCGGATCTGCCCGTTGGGCTCCACCGGTTCCTCCCACTGGATGATCATGGTGGTGCTGCTCAGCATCCGGCCCTGCACGTTGCGGGGGGCGCTGGCGGGAGCTTGTTCCCCAGTGCGGGTGACCACCGACTCACTGGGAGGGCCCTGCCCGATGCTGTTGACTGCAGAGACCCAGATCTCGTACTCGGAGTTGGGGCTGAGCCCCCCGATGCTGTAGCGCGTGGTGGTGATGTCCTCCTTGATCTGGTACGGCCCATCCTGGCTCTTAGACTTGTACTCAATGACATAGTAGGACACGGGGTCTGGGTTTCCAGAGTCCCAGGTGATGGTGATACTCGTTGCTGTTGTCTCTGTCACCACTGGCGTCCCAGGAGCCTTGGGAAGTGCTGAGAATCAGGAAGAACGGGCATTTAAAAAAAAACACAGACGCTGAAATGGCACCTAATTGGTCTGGTTAGGGCTGCAGGAGCCGGAGGCACAGCACCAATCCTGGCAGCTCAGGAAAGTGCTGCTGGAATATGAGGAACCTAGTTATCCACTCTATTATCCTCCTTAAACTGCTCCATCAAAGGCAAAGTGTTCAGCTAAACATCTGGAATCATTAGCACAGGCTTCAGCTGCACATCCGCCCTCCCGGGGCAGGGAGGGAGAGCAGCTCCTCAGCTCCTTCCCAGCACGTGCTCACATCTCTCTGCTGAGCCTCCACGGGCAAGGAATGGCACAGGGCAGGCTCTGCTCTCCAGAACAAATCTCCAGAAATGCTGGGAGGGCTTCCCCTCAAGCCACAAACTCACTGCACACTTCAAACCCTTTTCAACCCTCCTTTTCAACTTCTTATCATAGAATGCCAGAATGTTTTGGGTTGAAAGGGGCCTTCAAGCCCATCCAGTGAAACCCCTGCCGTGGGCAGGGACACCTTCCACTGGCCCAGGTGGCTCCAAGCCCTGTCCAACCTGGCCTTGAAGCCTAACTTCTCTAGACCTGGTCACAGTAAAGCTCAAACTTCTCCTTTCACCTTCTGCCCGGGAGAGCCACAGGTGCTCACACACAGAACAGCAAAGGGAACAGGAGCCAAACAAAAATTACAAAAGACAGAAGGTACCAGCAGGGTGAGATTCCCCATGTGAGGAGATGGGAGAGTTGGAAGCAGAAGCAATCTGCCCTACACAGCAGCTTTTTAGACTGAGGGGGTAAGACAGGGGAAAAAAAGGAAGGAAGGAAATACTCAGGAAAATAAAGAGGACCTGAGTCCAGCCCCAGGCATCCTTCTGCTGGCATGAGAGCCTGTGCAGAAGCTCAGAACGGGTGTCATGCCAAGATTCTCTAGCCCCTACTCATTTCTCCTGTCAGACTTTCCTCAGACAGATCACTGATATGACAGGATTGTTTTTCCTTATCCCTCCCTTTCTCCCAAGTGTTTCTCCTCTCCCCCACCCGTGGATTCCCACCCCGCCTCTCCCAGATCCCTCATGGGCAACATCAGTACTTGGAGCAGACACCAGCTCACACAGAGCTCTACACTCACCCAACCTCAGGGGTTCCTGCTTGGGTTTAATACTCCCCTGCTGAGGACAGAATAGATTGAAGATGGCACCCGTGCTCCTCTTGGGAATCACTAGCTGGAAGCTGGGCTTATTCCCCATCTTGCTGAGGCAACAATGGCCACTAAGATGCTGGAACTAAGCTCTACTGCAAGGGTGCACATGCCAGAGATCCTCAGGGCCTTGGCTGAATCTCAGGCCTTGGAACAGGATGGCATGCAGGCTCCAAGCCATCCAAGGCTCCTTGCACAGTGCCCAACCAGCCTCATATGTCAGGACAGACACAGCATGCAGGGATTTGAGCCAGTTTTCTTCCTAACAAGCAGCTCAGGTGTCCTAAAGCGAGGGAAGGTCTCCAGCCACCAGCTTCCCCTCCACTGTGGGTTTCCCTGTGTGGGGGATCCCCAAGGACATGCACAGATCCCAGCACGGGGCACTCATGGTGCACAGGTCTGTCCTGCTGCTCGTGCTCACAGAGCTCCACATGCACACACAGGTAAGGACAGGGACTGACACTCCTGCAGCCAGGTGCCCACGATACAGCCACAGTGTCCCTGACCATGCACACACATCCCACTCGTGCAGGAGCACCAGGACATGCAGGACTGTGTCCCTATCCATGCACACACATCCCACTTGTGCAGGAGCACCAGGACATGCAGGACTGTGTCCCTATCCATGCACACACATCCCACTCGTGCAGGAGCACCAGGACATGCAGGACTGTGTCCCTATCCATGCACACACATCCCACTCGTGCACCAGGACATGCAGAACTGTCCTGTGGACCCTATCCATGGACACACATCCCACTCATGCAGGAGCACCTGGCCATGCAGGACCGTGTCTCTACCCATGGACACACATCCCATTTGTGCAGGAGCACCAGGACATGCAGGACTGTCCCTGTCCATGCACACACACCCCCCATTCGTGCAGGACACCTGGCCATGCAGGACCGTGTCCCCTGTGCAGGTCAGGCAGTCACAGGCTCTCCCCATGCAGACCCACCATGACACAGGCACAAACCATGGGACATTCCACTACATGTCCCACCATGGCTCCCATGCATGAGCAGGGCACGTGCCCAGGCATCCCCTGCACTCATGCTGGGACACTC
Source organism: Hypocryptadius cinnamomeus (assembly GCA_013400635.1). Taxonomy (NCBI): domain Eukaryota; kingdom Metazoa; phylum Chordata; class Aves; order Passeriformes; family Zosteropidae; genus Hypocryptadius; species Hypocryptadius cinnamomeus. Next base: position 51,008 of record VYZP01056581.1, read on the forward strand.
AGCTCTCAGTGCCCGCACACCTGCCCGGCACGTGCCCACTCCCACACGTGCACTCGGGACCCTGCTCCCACTCCCTTACATTTCACCGTGATCTGGGCCACGGCTTCTATGACTCCCAGGCTGGACATGGCCACGCAGGTGTAGTTGGCAGAGTCCTTGACGTCCGTGAGCTCCAGCACGTTCCTGCCCACGGGCATGTCATCCTCGGGCGTCAGGTCCTCCGCTCCCTGCATCCACTTCACGTAGGGCATGGGAGACCCCACGGCCACGCAGGTGATGTTGACGTTGCCCCCGGGCATGATTTCATGGCTGACAGGGAGGATGGAGAAGCGAGGGGCCACACGGCGAACTGTGGACGAGACGCACAGAGGTAACAAAAAAACAAAACGGAAAAGCAAACCAAAACAAACGAACGAACAGAAAACGAAGAGGGAAAAAAAAAAA
>VYZP01056581.1:51584-62296 GCA_013400635.1 Hypocryptadius cinnamomeus
GAGTCCCCGGAGCGGGACAGAATTTGGTTGGTGTCTGCGTGTGAGAAGCGTCCAGGGGAACACAGCCCCCCTGGAGCGAGAGAGAGTGTGGAAAAGATGAGAAACTCTAATGAAATTTTTGTGGTTTTCGGGTATAGAAACCCTAACGAAGCCTCTTTAAGATCTGACACGGTTCCATCGATAGATGCAGCTCTCAGAGTCACAAACATCATGCAAAATAGGTAAAAAAGAGAGAGAGAGAAAGAGAGAAAGAGAGAGGAAAATGCAGAGAAATATAATTTCTGGGCGGTAGCAAATGCCCACATGGATACTGGATAGAAAGTGAGCGACAGAGAAAGGAAGGAAGACCAGGAGAAGGATAACAAGAGGGGAAGGGAGAAAGAAGAGAGAAAGAGAGGGAGGGGAGGGGGAAACCCACTTTAATGCTGCATACTTTTTCTAGCTGATGTGACTCAATGTGGTGGCTCACATTGTCACATCTCAGCCCTGGCGGAATAATAAATAGAATAGAATTAATAAGAAAAACAAGGTAATGAAACTTTTAACGTTGAGAAAACAGTGACATGTTCTGTGCATCTCCTTAGCAGAGAGGTGGATGCAGCTTCCAGACCTTACACAGGAAGAACATGGACGCAAAGGGGAGGCTGTGGTTTCCTTGGCTCCATTTTCTGAGCTGCCTGGGCTGGCTGGAGGGATGCTGGGTGCCCTTCCTTAGAGGGGGAAAGCAGGGGAATGGACAAAGGAGAACGTGTGTGGATCAGAGAGGGCCTAGGGAAGGGGCTGAGGGCAGGGTCTCCTCCCACAAGAATGACAAAAGGATACAGGACCCGGGGAAAATGCAGGTAACGCAGCAGCTGGAGGTGCAGGGGTGCAGGATTCCTCCAGCTGCAGGGACAGCCATGCAGGAACTGCCACAGGCAGGGTGGGAGAGGGGCAGGAGGGTCTGGAGTGCTGGGGGGCTGAGAACTGCCTGTTCCTGCTGTCTGTTCCCAGGTAACCTCTGCACAACCTCTCCAAAGCTTGGTGGCTTTGCCTCATGCCAAAGCAAAGCAAAGGACAGCAGGGCTGAGCCTGCCATTGCCCCTCCCAGTGCCTTCAGATGTCCCCTGGAACTGTCTTGGGGCTTGCTAGTGTTTATCTTCCACCTTTGTGGATCTTTTCCGAGGGAAAGGGCACTGCCAGGAGAGGGAGAGGCTGTTTGCCATTTAGTGGGGCTTTGGCAAACAAAAGCCAACCGCAGCCCCTGCAAGGTGACAAGGGACATTGTCACAGCAAGGTCTGTCTCCCCAGTGGGCTCTCAGACCCTTTTCTGTGAGAACCAGTAGCCAGGAACCAGCACTGGGAGCCAAGGAAGAGAAGACTTCCAGATTGGTGGCATCAGGAGCTCAGGGGGGGCAAAGGGGAATTCCTGCATGCACGGGTTTGCAGAGAGAACAGGGGGCATGCCCTCAGCTGGGAGAAGGATGGGGATGTGGAGGGAGGGGCTGCAAGCTCACCTGGCCACTGACACTGGAAGACGATTTTCTACCTGCAGAAAGGTTTAGGGGGGTACCATGGTGTTTGTTCCACCTCAGGCACAGCACTGGCTCAAAGGATCAGGCAACCTGCTCCTTGCTCCCTCCTGCCACTAGGGAGAACACTCAGCCCTAGCCACGAGGGTACATCCCTGCTCCCACTGCTCCCAGAAGTACCACACTCCAGAAAATGGAGCCAGGTGGAAACCACACCTGTCACAGTCTGAGACAAGATGGAGAGAACTCGGAAAGAAACAAGTGGGGTCAACATGCAGACAGATCTGGGGTGGGGATGACTCTTCTGAGGGGGGGCTGGTACGTGACCTTCTGGAGAGGGGAGGCAAGGTGGGAAAGGTGAGGAGGAATGGGGAGACACGTCCGGACAAGATCCGGGCAGCAAACAGCATCAACAGCAACAAACAACGGCAGGTGGGATGCAAACACTGAGTTGTCATGGGAACAGAACAAGACAATTAATCCAAACCGAAGCTAATCGCAAAGAAATGAAACCCAACTGAAAAAGAAAGGGAAAAAAATAAAAAACCAAGAAAAGAAAAAGAAAGAACAAACCAGAATTTAATAACTGAAAAGCATCATCTGATGTAGGGCGGAGTGCTGAGAATCGGAGTCTGAAGGGAACCGACTGTTCCTGGCTCTGGTTTTGGGCAGGGAAGGAGAAATCCACTCACAAAACACAAGCTCAGGGGCTGCACAGAGCACGTTCCCAAAAAGCTGCAGAGCAGCCCTGCCCTCCTCCTGACAGCTCCCAGGGTGCAGCTCAGCCCTGGGCTCTCAGGGATCCTTACTTTGGGCTGGTTTAGTGGCGTTTGTCACCCTCCAAGGGAAGCACCCCACACCTCTGGATGCCAGCCCTCAGCACCACCCCTTCCAAAGGAGGGAGAATTTGGATTAGGGCTGATACGAGCCCAAAACAGGCAGCAGCACTTCCTTGGTGCATCCTGGTTTAAAAAAAACTGGACTCTCCTGTGTGCACAGATATACCAACATCCACACACTGATCTAGGATGGGAAAAGAACTCCAGTTAAATGTTGGGACCTCAGAGAGTCCCCTGGATACAGCCCTGTGACGGCTCAGGGCTGTGACAACCACAATAAGACACAGGGTTCATCTCTGGCTACCCAGAGCCATCAGACTGCTGCTTATTTTAATTGCTGTAACATTTGCATTTGGCTGGAGACAGGGATTTTGTCAAGCTGAGAATCTCTGGGTCAGCCTTTAGGTCAAGGCCCAGAGGAGGAGAGCTGTGGTGGAAAGGAAGCTGGAGATGGAATCAAGACCAATTTCAGCTCTGGGTCCAGCTCCACAGCAGCTGAAGGAGGGGAATTTCACAAGAAAAAAAATCGGGTGAAGAGATCCCTTCCATTTTGCCATCCAACACTTCCAAAGCATGGAGAAGAACAGAACTGCCCTCTCTGGAAAGGAAACATTGGGATGGGGCAGCCAGGGCTCTGCTTTACAAACACTTGTCTAATAATATTTTTCCCAGTTTCTGGTGCAAGAAGGACCTTCCCTGAGTTCCGGGGGTGCTTGGTTTCCAGGACAGCTTTGCCAGACCCCGCATGCGTACACGGATGTGCATGCTCCATGTGCAACAGCTCCCGACAGACACACACAAGCAGGCACACGCAAACAGACATTGTCCATGGCCAAAAAACTCTCAGGAGCTTTTTTTCAAACAAGGATACAGCTTGTTATGGATAGAACCAGGTTCCAGGACTGGAGCTGGATGTTTGGGATGCAACTAAATTATTTCAATGCAGATAAGCCATTTTGGAGGCACAGGAAAATTTCTTAAGTGCAGTTATGAGTCTGTTTAATTGTTGGATAAGCATTTCACACTGCAAATCTGCACCCCAAATCGTGCTCTTCTTTAGAAACAGAACAGATCCATAACTTTTCACACCCTTGGGAAGCCAATTGGTTTTGTTGCTGCTCACGGAGGCAGAGGTTAACCCAGTTTGTGTTCTGTGAGTGGCATTTTTGGCTTTTTTGGTCCCAATCAGCATGGCTCAGGTTCCCCACCACCACTCGGGGTCCATGAGGTGAGAGGTGTTTTTGCAAGATTTACAGACCTGGTTGGAAGAGACACTGGGAGGTCCAGGGTTGACTTTTGCAACACCAGAATCCATCCTTAAAATGTGTTCCCATGATGCTGCTAATGAGAGAAACCTGAGGACCAACCAGTTTGTGCTGAGGAACCCCACCAGCTGCTCTTTTAAAGCCCCTTCCAGACTCCCTCGGAGAGAAAAAATGTTGGAGGAGGAGCGAGGTGGGGAAAGGAGAATGTCCTGGACAAGAACCTGTCACTTCAAACCCCGATTCACATTAAACCAACTCATAGAGAAATGCATCTTATACCTTAAAGAAGAAATTAATCGAAAAAAGGAAACAAAAGAAAGTGAAGTGACTGGTTGAAAGCACCAAACAAAACCAAATGGTATTAAACATTTTGACACTCAGCAAGCTGCTGCTCCAAATGAGGTGAGAAGGCGGACATTATTGGCCATTTTGGGGAGACAGGAGTCATTCCGTCTTGCTCCAAAATGAGGAGGGGTAGGGGAAAGGGTGCCAAAATAATGTGCAGCCTCTACATTATTAGTGAAGCTTAGATTACACCTGTCCTCCCCTCCCAAATGTGGTCTGTCCCTGCCCCTGCGTGTCCGTGCAGCCGCCTCTGCCTCTCCCTCTCCCGTTCCAATTCCAGGCTCGTTCCCCTGGCGTGAGACCTTTTGGGGTCTGGATTTCCGACCTCCGCCCCTCCACAGGACGAGAAGCTTCCCTCCTCCTGCCCATCTCCTTCCTCATTTCCTTCACAGTAAAGAAAAGAAATATGTAAATAGGTAGATAAATAAAGAATGAGACCAAGGCTTGGATTTGGTCTGGAGGAAATCCATTACCTTCCCAATAATTGTTACTTTTCACTTAAAAAACCACATTAGCTGAGCGACAGGCTGGCTGAACATCTCTGGTCTTTTGCAATTCTTTTTTTTTTTTTTTCCTGTTGTTTTTTTACAGGATTGAACAGAAAATAATCAGAATCCAATTGTTTTTCACGCAGCTCTGTAATTTTAAACACAGACTTGACTGGTTTAGTTTTTGTTATTTTAATTTGACAAGGTGTAATCTAATTTTTTCCCCTAAAACAAAGAGAACAGCGATGCAAAAGGTGTAAGAGACACAGGCAGGCAGAGATTTCGAGATCAGTACAGCACAGTGTTCCTGCAAAGTGCCCTCTATAGAGAGATAGTCATGTATATACATAGATATATACACAGTTCAGATTTTTTTTGATTGGTTTTTTTTTTGGGGGGGTGGCTTTTTGTATCCATTTCCATTTCCTGATACCCTTGAGAAATCCTTCTGCAGAAACACAGTGAAGTTTTTGTTTGCTTTGTTTGGTTTGGAACTAGAATTTCAGAGCTGAGGACACCCCAAACATGGACAGGGCGCTCCCCCACCCACAGAAGTGCTAAAATAACCCTTTAAAATCATCCCAGAACTCTCCATCCCTCAATTTTAGCACCTGGAAACTGGGCACTGCAGAGGCAGCTGTACAACCCAGTGGTGGTTCTGCCTCCCTCCTTCTCCATTAAAGAATTTATCAATCTAGTCTAAAAAGGCATTAAAATTCCTACCATTTAAAATACCAATGACTGCTTTGACCTTGTGGCTATTTGTTAAATCTCTAGTGCATGTGGAATTATTTCCTTCAACCTCTAAATGGGACTGAAAGGGAAAAGCTCAGCAATGGTTCCACCTGGAACCAACCAGCAGCTCTGGTCTGATGGTCAAATTACTCATGTGCCAAGCTTAACCCAGGATACAGGCTAAATTATTGCTTAAATTAGTCACATTTTAATCTATTTTGAAGCTTTATTTCCTGAGGTGCTCGGCACACTATCCCTGCCCTTTCTGTGGGTTTTATTTTAATTGATTTCCACTAGTTCAGCTCTCACATGTCTTGCCCTGGCCTGGTTTCATCTTTGGTCTCTCAATGAGCTGAGGTTTTCCAGAGAGCCTTGGGAGTTGCTGGGAATGTTCTCAGCAGGGCCTGGGCTGCAGAACCTGGCTGGGGGTGACAAAGCTCGTGCTGATGGGTGACAAGCAGCAAAGGCAGGGCCTGAGCAGGCACTGGGCTGCTTTAAATGCCTGCTGAGCCATTTACAGCTCCCCGGGCTGGAAAAGAGCAGAGCCACAAGAAGCTGGAGCAGAGAGCAGGAAGGATTATCCCTGCAGCATCCCAACTGCTGCCTTTTGCACCTCCTGACAGAGCCCCACTGTGTGAAAAAGGGGAAAATTCTTAATTCTGCTAAATTGAACCACGACAACGCGTCCTGTACCGGCAGCAGCAGCTCTGCACGCTCGGGGGATCTGAAACACAGCCCCCACAGCCCATCCCTCCTTCCTCTGGGACACGGAGGAGCACGAGGTCCTTACACACAGGGCTCCATCCCAGCCAGCAGCTGGATTTTGGGATCACACCAGAGCAATCGAGGTGGCCGCCTGCAGCTTCCCAGATTAAGAGGAAAGCTGCAAAGTGCTCCATTTCCAGGAGGAAAACCAGCTCTGGCCACAGGGCCAGGCTGAGGGGACACAGGGCCAGGATGAGGGGACACAGGGCCAGGCTGAGAGGACACAGGGCCAGGCTGAGGGGACACATGCCCTCGCTGGGGTAATGGCTGAGCCCCCCACATGGTCCCTGATTACAGACAAAAGCACCACAGAGTGCTTTGGGCTGGAAGGGACCTCAAAGCCCACCCAGTGCCACCCCTGCCACGGGCAGGGACACCTCCCACTGTCCCAGGCTGCTGCAAGCCCCATCCAAGCTGGCCCTGGGCACTGCCAGGGATGGGGCAGCCTCCCAAACACCACCATGGGCAGACAGCTCTGCAGGATTTTGAATCCATCCTTTCCTGCAATCACTATGGGCCACAAGTCTGATGGCACTTGTGTCCCTAGGGATACAGAGAAGCATCCAAGGAGACTTCTGAAAGCCAGGTGAGCTGTATGGCTCCCATGAAAACCAGGATTCCCACCGAGGTGCTGGCTTGCCCCTAGAACTGCATCCATCTTTTCACCAACCACAGGTGAAGCCTGGACAGGTGGCTCAGCCTAAACTGCCCCACACCTGGGCTGGTGGCAGAGATCACCTCACCTGCTCCTGACCTGCTTTTGTGGTCTCCTCTGACCTTGGGCATCCCCTGTTAGCACTCTGTTATTTTGGACCATGGCATGATCTGAGCTGTAATAACACACGAGGCAAACCCTTCACCAGTAATTTCAAGACCGTGCCCATGTTTTGGGTTGGAAGGACCTTAAAGCCCATCGTGTTCTCCCAGGACACCTTCCACTAGACCAGGTTGCTCAGAGACCATAATTTTAGCAAACCACACAACCTCTTCTAGCCAGGTATCAAGTCTCTATTTCCTCACCCACTGTCATTCCAGCCTATCACGATTACATCCCATTTAGCTTTAGTTTATTGTTGTTGGTATCATTATCATTACTTTTATTTTTATTGGCTCTTAAGGAAGAATTTAATCTTCAAGCCTTCTCAGATCACAACAGATTCTTAGCAGCAGCAGTGCAGTTTGGCCATGTTAGAAATACTTTATAAAAGAGAAAATAAACAAATAAAAAATAATGGTGTATAAATCCCTTTTTAATTGCACCTAAATCCTGAAACTCAAACTCCTAGTCATGAAGGAAAATCCTGTAATTAGGAGTGATTATCACCTTTTAGTCCTAGGCAGGAGGGAGGTGGGATGGGAAAACCTCATTTCAAATGCTATTCCTTTTTTTTTTTTAATAGAACAAGCATTTTTAAATTTTTTTTTTCCCTTTAAAAAGAGCCTTGGGACTGAGGGATGTTTTTTGGCTACTGTTGGCATCCAAGTCAGAAGAGCCACAGCTGGTCTCTTCCCAGAGAATTCTCAGGAGCGCAGCATTTGGGAGTGGTACCCTGGTACCTACGGGGAGGGAGGAGACTCGGAAGGGGAGGGGAGAATACCAGCACTGAGGGTCCGAGCACTGAAATCTCAGCATTTTAAGAAAAAAGAGAAGGACAGACAGAGAGAAAGAGAGAGAGAGAGAGAAAGAGAGAGACAGATACTGTGTCAATACTGCACTGGATTTCTCAAAAAAATCACACAGCTTTAATACCTGTGCCCTAGGAAAGCCACTCCTTTGGTAGCTGATTGAGAGGTGAGGACTGGCGGGCAGAGGGAAAGGCATAGCCAGGGAAAGGGCTGGCATTCCGTTCTGCACAGGGGAAGCACCAAGCACCACTGGTACCACTGACACACTGCAAACCCCCTGTTCACTCTCCCATGTGCCTCACCCGCTCGGGGTGCACACATGGGAGGCAACAGGAGCTTCTTGGGGATAAACAGGGAGATGAGAAGAGGGAAAAGAGGCATTTTCAGCTCCAATGTCACTGGCCAGATTGCTGGTTGCTGTTTGCAATAGCTGCAGCTGCCAGATGTGCCCCAGCACTGCTGCAGTGCCTGCACAGCTGCACTTCTCCCACGCTCCTTTAGGAAGGAGGCTCTGCCTCCGCTGTGCCAGGCTGGGTTTTGAGGTGCCTGCAGCAGGCAGCAGTGGATAAATTCCAGGAAGGGCGCAGGACCATGGGGAGAGGCAGAGCCAGGAGGCAGCTGCCCGGCTGCCCTTCCCTCCCAGCCCTCCCAGGACAAGGTGTCACCTCCTCCACGGGATTCTGCCAGGCTCTGCCTGGAGCTGGGGCTCTGCCTGGCCACGGGCTCTCCAGGCACTCGTGGGTGCTCCAGGAGAGAGCAGCGTGGGATTTGGGATCGGCAGGAAGCTCCCTGTCAGTGCCACGCGGGGCTGACTGCTCCTGGTGTTACTGGAGGGAACTGGGCAGTGACCAGTGAGCGAGCTCGCATGGCTGGGGAAGCCCCCGGAGCGGGGTCAGGGCTTTTCTTTGTGTGCAGGAGGTGGAACAAGAGCCACACCTCAAGAAATAAATAAGCAATAACGTGACCCAGGGTCTGCTCTAACTCTTGGAATGACCCCCTGGGTTCTCACCATCTTTTCCACTTCCCAGATCCCTCCCTCCCCCAAAACAAAGGCTTGTCCCAAATAGCAGGGCTTCCATGGACAGGCGTTAGAGCTGTGTGACTCCTTTCCTCCTGGAGGGATTGAGGAGTTCAGTTACCACCGGGTGGGCAGGAACACTGGCTTCTCACAATGCGTTTGGAATAAACTACAGCACAGCATAACCAATCAAAACAGAAACAGGAAATCAAGAGAAAGCAAAAAACCCAACAGAACCAAAAATTTGGAAAGTAAGAGTAAATCCACTTCAAAGAAACCAGAATTGTATAACGAAAAGAAACTATACATATTTATATATCGAAAAAATAATCCATAATTAATTTAAAAAGTGGCATGCAAAGAAGATTGTTACATTCTCCTATCATGCATCAGGCCCAATGTCCAAACGGCAAGGTAACCATGACGACAAAAAAGTGCAAGAACTCAGCAACATTACCAAAGGATGCATAGAGAGGCCCACAATGCAACTCAACTCATCTCCGTGAGACCCGGGAATGCGCGGGTCTCGCTCATCTTAAAGATTTCTTGCTTTTTCTCTTTTCATTTTTTAAATTTTTTTTCATTTTTTTTTTTCTCTTACGAATGTAAAAATGTGGGTAAAGAAAGTAAAAAAGAAAAAAACCACACCAACCTTCTCGTAGCTCTGAGGGATGTTAAGGGGGTTTGATGCGGAACACAATGACATGAGGAGAAGAGAAAAATAGGGGAAACACAGAGAGAGTAAAAAAAGGCCTTCTCAAGGCTGTCAGCTGCAAATTGATTGATTTTTTTTTTCTCTTAACCAAAACAAAAGGAAAGGAAAAAAAATGAAGATAGTAACGACCCTCTTTCCTGCCTTCCTAACGCTCCCCCTCCCATCCCTTTAAGCCCAACCAAGCTCCGCAGGGAGGCCAGGCTGGGAGCAATCCTAGCTCAGAATCAGCCCCGCAGGGGTGCTGAGCCCAGGCAGGATTCTCCCTCCCTGCAGTCCTTCTGCTCCTTGGAGAAGGGGAGCGGAGCCCCCCGGGCAGAGCAGCCCCCGGGCGCCGCTCCCCGCGCTCCCCCCAGCCCCACGCCCAGCCCTGCTCACTCTGACTCCACCTTGGGACTGAATAAGGAAAACAGAAATAATTAGAAGAAGGAAAAAGAAAAGCAAAACCAAACCAAACCATTTCCTTGCAATGTTCAAACTTACAACTCCTATCCCAGGTGGTCTATAGAGACAAGCATGTTATGGGAGAAACAAGTCAATTGGAAACACAAGAGTGCTCGAGACTCTTTGAAAACAAAAAAAACGGGAAGAAAAATGTGCATGAACTCTCCCTCCCACCAAAGCAAATCCATTTCAGAAACTTGTTACCTTTCCACGATATTAACACACAAGAAACAAGGAATTAAACAGCATGAAAAACACCCAAACCACAGGCCGAGCTGGCACACGCTGTGTTCTGCACTCTCTCGGCAGGTTAGTGCTGGTTTGCAGGCAGGCCCAGGTACACACGGGCTAACTGGGGTAGGATCTATCACCTGGAGCCCTCTCATCCAGGTGTGGAGACAACACCGTGTTACAACCTTTGTCTCCTGGGTAGTTTCCGAGTGGCCAGAAAAGTAGAGGAAATTTATAAACAAAACAATAATGAAAAATCCCCACATTTTTCCTGTTTCTTTTCTTTTTAGGTTTTTTTTCGTTTGTTCTTTTTTTTTTTTAATAGAACCCAAACCATTCCAGCTAAGCTGTCTGCAATGGATTCTGCCCTGAATTAGTATTGGATCCAGATTTACACTCCCAAAAGCGGAGTTTCGGGGCCCAGGCGACAGGGCAAATTTCAAACGCAATTTTCCAGCTGGCCACAAAAGGCTATTTAAAAATTTAGCTTGGAAACATTAAATTATTAAAAGCCTTCTCTCCATGTGCATGTGATTTAGTGAGCGTGAGACACGAGAGAGAGAGAAAGAGAGAGAGAAAGGAGTGCACACAGGAGCATGGCTCTGCATTGGACTGCAGATTAACGTGAGTGTAGGTGGGAGGCGCCTCCTCTGTCGATGGGATGGAAATGGGAACAGTTTGCTGGGATGTAACTTTTCTTTTTTCCTCCCAATGGCATTTTTTTTTTTTTTTT
>VYZP01056582.1:3346-48467 GCA_013400635.1 Hypocryptadius cinnamomeus
TTTTTTTCCAGTTTTCCCCCCACTGGTTTGGGATTTCATTGTTCTTCAGGAATCACTTTCGTCTTTTCAAAAATCTTGTCTGCGCTCCTGGCCTAAAGGATATATGTGGAACACATTTCACAAAATATAATTAGATACTAAACATGATCACTTCCACTGTGTGATTCAGAATGCTTTGGTTGTTCTGAAAAATGACCTGCTTCTTAGTGAATGCTAATTGTATTTTCTCATGTGAGGGACCACTTAAAAACACAGTCGCCCTTTGCCGGTACAGAATTTCACTTACATTTATATCCTGAAGAGCTACTTATACAGCTTAACACATAATTGTGAACATCTGTTGCTCACTGATGGAGACTGTTTGAAACAGAATAATTTCATATTGTGAATTTTTCCCAAATTAAATTATAAATGCAATAAAGTTCATGTTGCATACATTCACTAAGTTAAAACAATTGCAATTCCTTTTTAACGTATTCCTCCTGTGTTTTGTGAAAAACTCTGATGCTTTGATTCTGCAGTCTATTTAAGTAAATTTATTATTTCATTACAATAGGGTATGTCTTCTTGAGTTTCTTTAAATGTATTTTGTGACTCTCCTCTTTTTACTTAAGCTATGGTAAACAAACAAGATTTATTTAGCACAGCATTTAACAAAAAACTCACTTGACTTGTCACCTATAAATATCTGCACAAGAGGTTAAAAAAAATTATTTCTTGCCTTTCACATAGCAGTAGGCCCCAGCTAAGCATATTTTAAAATAAATTAATTACCATTATGATCTGAAACACTGGCCATTCTAACATGGCATGCCTACTTCCTTTTTTGACTTCATTTGTCTTTTTCTCTAAAAGATTCAGCTCAACAAAATTTATTAACTCTTCTACTTTAATTTTATTGAAAATACACATAATGGAATTATAACAGAGCAATAATCATTGGAATCTTACTGGAAATCATATAAGTATCTAATTTCGGTAACCTCATGTCCTCTTTTTATTATTTTTCCAGAAAAATAAAACAACAGCTATATACTGGAATTTTAATTTGCTTCTCCATTTTAAAGGTTAACAAACAATCCTTCTTGGCTCCTCCATTCCTCTAACGGACTCATACTTAACTTTAAATGTATTTCATTCTTATTTGGTCACTGAAGATAATGTATGCACAAACTCACAAGCTGGGGACCTTAGAGGGACTGAACTCTTTGTCCCCAATACAGACAAAAAGCCATGTCTGGGCAGTCTCATTTACATTAATTATTATGTTGTTCCACCATAGTTTCAATTACTTTTATTATTACTTCATCTGGTTTTAGTGGATCGCTTATGCCTTTTCTATATTTGTTATTGGTCAAGGACATTTGGGATAGCAATTCTGCCTGAATTCACCCTCTTCACCTAGCCAAGAAGGTCGAGTCCTTTCACTCACAAAATGCAGAGCAGCTCTACGCCACCACCAGCAAATCCTAGTTATCAAGTAGGATAAGTCAGTAATCAAGATGTAGTAGTAATAATAATAACTGTTATTATCATTATATATTGTTATTTTTATTGTTACTATTATTAAAATGTGGAAATTTCATTGCCCAGACCACCTTCTTCACCTTTTTTTGGACAATTTTGATAGACAGGGTTTGCATGGCCAAACCCAGGCAGTGGTAGTGGGGAGAAAATTTCCTCCATGTCCAGCAGAGCCAACCACTGGTAGGTCCAAAGATGGGTGTGGGTCAATGATTGGCCAATCATAAATCGGTTAAGGTCCCTGTGAAAACATATTTAAGGAAAAAAAAAAAATTATTGCGTAGTTATAATTGTGGCCAGAGAAAATGAGAGGTGAGAATATGTGAGAGGAACAACTTCCAGGTCAGTGCAGAAAGAGGGGCAGGAGGTGCTCCAGGCACTGGAGCTGAGATTTCCCCTGCAGCCCCTGGGCCCATGGTGAGGCAGCTCTGCCCCTGCAGCCCATGGGGGAACACAGGGGTGCTGAGATCCACCTGCAGCCCATGGAGGAGACCCAGGCTGGAGCAGGGGGATGCCTGAGAGGAGGCTGTGACCCTCTGGGAGACTTGTCAGGAGCAGGGTCCTGGCAGGGACCTGCAGTGACCCTTGGGGAGAGGAGCCCATGCTGGAGCAGGTTTGCTGGTAGGACTTGTGACCCTGTGGGGGACCCACACTGGAGCACCCACACTGGAGTCTGTCCTTGAAGGACTGCACCCTGTGGAAGAGTGACCCATATTGCAGCAGTTTGTTGCCCATGGGATGGACTCATGTTGGAGAAGCTGATGGAGAACCGTCTCCTGTGAGAGGGCCCCCATGCTGGAGCAGGGAAGGATTCCTGTCCCTGAGCAACAGCAGATAAAGCATGTGATGGACTGATTGCAACCCCCATTCCCTGTCTCCCTACACTTCTGGGAGAGGAAGCAGAGCTGGGAAGGAGGGAGGGATGCGTGGAAGGTCCTTTTAAGTTTTGGATTTTGGTTTTTCTCCCCATTATCCTGATCGGATTTTGTTTGTAATAAATTCAAAGAACTCTAATTCTAGCTTGTTTTTCCCATCATGATATTCAGTGAGTGATGTCCCTCTGTCCCTATCTCAACTCATGAACTCCCTGTTATATTTTCTCTTCCCTCTCCAGCTGCAGAGGGGAGTAAGAGAGAGGCTTTGGTGGGTGCTTGGAACTCAGCCAGGGTGAACCCACTACAACAGCAAACAGCTTATTTCATCCAAGACAAAGACAAAAGCAAGGATATTGAAGAATAAGGATTTTGGCAAGATATTATCTTGGCATATTAGGCTGCAAGAAGAATGTTGAAGACCAGATGGCTCTTCTCTTTAAGGAGCCCAAGTGCAGAGACTGGGAGTTAGTTCCAGGATCTGATTCGTAGCTGGCACAGCCAAAAGATCTTCAAGACACGAAAGAAGGAAAATGGCTAGATGTTTTGAGGGCAATGTTTCAAAAAGAAATAGACCATCTTTTGCCCTAAGAAGGACAAAAGAACATAGGATGTTCCTCTCTGAATATTTTTTGCCATTAAATGGAAAGTATAACAATGGAAAGCAAAGGATATACTTTTATATTTGTTGAACTGAAAGTAAAACTCTACTTAATATATATATATATATGAAGATTTGTGGTACATTTGCTGTATTTTGTGGTGTCAGCCACAGCAGCATGCAAACTTGGGCAATAAAGGAGAGAGAACAGAGACTCATGCAAACAGGTATATCTCTGAACCAAAGAGTTTGAATTAACACACATACAATGATACATTGCATATTAGATACGATTTATTTTTCCAGTAGAAGAGCCTGATACTGAGAAGTCAGAAATGGGTGACATTCTAGTGTGTACAGGCACTTCAGGAAAATCAAATTATTTTCTTTATTGCCATCTTTTAGAATTGAGTTTTTAAATGTTGTCTGTGTTTTGTATTTGGAAGTCTTGAAATTATTAAGAACAGTAAAACATTGAAAGGGTAGTAAATGTAGGTAAATCAGCACAAAATCTTATTCACAAAGACACATGGAATAACTTCTAAACTGCCCTGGGCAAACTCTTGACTCAAGAAAGAACACTTCTAATGCTTGTGTAATTAGTGTCAGACATGATAAATTATGTAAAATTAAGCATTTTGTATGAAATTAAAAATAAATTTAAGTTCTTATCTCATTCAAGTGCAAAAAGAGCAGGCGTTCTTGCCTGTCAGTGTTGATCTGGATTTCATGCAGTTCACTTTAGAATGGCTAATGTTGATTTTGTCATATTTACATTATAACATATTCCACAATTTCTGCATAGTCATCAAAGCTTTATCTATTTCCTAGACAAATGTACAATCCAGGAGAATGAAATTTCTGTATTTTATTACTAACTTTCACACTTATTGTTGAAAGGACAGATTAAATAATATTTTATTTTCCACACTACTTACATGATAAACACTATTTAATAGATTTTATGAGGACAGAGAATGGTATGACAACCATTTAGTTTGATCCTGAATAAGAAAGACTACAGGATTTAGTGAGGTTACACACTTGAATAAGTAATCTTGTGCTACCACAATTTTTTCACAGGGCTTTCAGAAATTTAAGTGATAAATTACAATAATTTTGTATGTGGTTCCTATGGCTAGTCCAATAATTTAAAAAAAAACAGAAAAAATTGGAATTTAAAACATATACAGTATGCAATCTGAACTTCTATAGAATTTTATACCTTAGTCAACATACGTAATAAATTTAGATAATGGTCAAGTTCCTTCTAGTTTGATAAACAAATACTATCTGTTTTTGTCTCAAATAATAAGTCAATGGCTGTCAGGGAGCAGCAGCAGCAGGGCTGGTCCTGAGGGATGGGATGGTGGCCCAGGGCAGGCAGGGCTGTGCCACCCTAAGAGAGAAGCAGAGCAGAGCCCACAGCAGTGCACAATCAGCACCGGAAAAAGGGAGGTGATGAGCGAGCTCAGGGATCAGTCTGGGGAGCAGAGTCAGCACATCAGGGTGGGCAGGAGCAGGACTGAGCTGGGGGACACCCATGGCAGCGTTCAAGGCAGGGATGTGACATTCACATCTGAGCTTAACTCGAGCCTCTGAACACAGGGACAGGGGAATGTATATGGATGTGCATGGCTGTGTTTAGGGCAGTGTTCAGGAGAGGCTAAAAAGGGCTAATACCCTATTGCAAAAGCAGGCAACCCCTCATCTGGGAGAATGATGAGGAGGAGTCCATGATATCAGAAGGGTAATTAATTGCTTTATTGTACTATATTATTCTCTACTATATTACACTACATCTAAACTGAAACTGCACAAGCACTTAACATCTTGTGACTGTCTCCTGACTGTCTCCTGACGACAGTCTGTACACGCACTTAACCCTGACAGGCCAAGGAAACAACCACCATCACTTTGGGTAAACAATCTCCATATTGCATTCTACTTTTGCACAAACACAGGCGCAGAAAATGAGATAAGAATTGTTTTGCTGATTCTCTTCTCCACTTCTCTCACTGCTTCTCTCAGGTTCAGAGAATGTGAATCCCACAATAGCCTTCCCTGAATATTAAGGCTCATCTGTGCACTCAGGGCCCTGATTTCTCAGAATATTTTTGCAGGTGTCTTCTAAACTAGATTTTTGGAATATTTTACAAAGTACGAATTGTATTTCCAATGTTATCCCATTAATTCCATATTAGTTTATCCCTCTATCAATATAGAAAAAAAAAATATTCAGCCTCAAAGCTATTATGAAAGGTGTTTCATAGTGTTCAGTACCTACATATGAATTTCTAATATTTTTCTGCTGCATAGAATTAAGGCTGCAGGATGCATCCACTAGATGTGAAATTTGTGTTCCTGATTGTATCATTCTTTAATAACTTTGCTAAAATAACGTGACCCTTTTATTTATTTAAACCCCTTTCATCTAACATCATGTTTATTTAGAAACATACTATGTGGTCTGTGGTTTATATATCAGAGAATTTTAATACATGTTGAGGTTTTTTCAGTGATTCATACTTAGGGTTGTATTTATTTGGTACAAGAAATAAGACAAATTATGCTAGTTTTATGACTTGTTGGTACCCTAAGATAAGGAGAGGTTTTAGTACTTATCTGATCTGCAAACAGTTCTTTTTCCACTGGCAAAGGCAGTCTACCTGCTAGAAGATAGAGCTGATGGAGTTTATGTCCTCAATTCAACTATAAGACTTAAAATCAATTCAGTTAGGGAAGAGTGATAAAGTCATTCTAGTAAAGGTAAGATACCATGGATTTCCACATATATTTGATCAAGCTTCTAGCTGCTACTCCTTCACAGGGATCTACAATACGTATATTGTCCACTAACACTTGCAAATATTGTTGACTATTAGTTACCTCTTCTGTAAGAAAAGTATTTTTACAACCTGGAGATTTGTGCATTCTTTTGCTTCTCTTAAGTGCTTAACCATGAATTACCAAAACCCCACACACATATAACTAATGGTTAATATATTGATTTTCCAAATAAATATCAGTACAGAAGAGGCACAGGTTATCTATAACCATGAAAAGCTGTATAAAAATGGAAAAAAGACCAAAACATTTTACAAATGTTTTACAAAAGCAAAGTTTTTACTAAACTCATTTCAGTCTTTTAAGTGCATCTCTCTGTGTCATGAGCATCAGTTCTTTCTTCGTAGCTATACACAACACAAAAATACCATTTGCCTTTCCACATACATGAATTGAAATGGATTATTTGAAGCTAATATAAGCAAATAATAATATACAATGTGTAATATGTCATATACTTTGTAATGTAAGACATATATATCACATATATAGTATATAATATACGATCTATTAAACTTAGTAAACTTGTTGTTAGTTTGTGATTTCTGTTTTTTCCACAAACCTTACTTGGAATCATTGAATGGTTTAAGTAGAAAGGAAGACTTGAAGTTCAATCCCCCTGCAATGAGCAGGGACATCAACTAGATCAGCTTGCTCACAGCCCTGTCCAAAATGACCTTGCACACTTTCAGAGATGGGGCATGGACCATCACTCTGGGCAACTTGTTCCAGTGTTTCACTTGTTTCCACTGTTTCACTGGAAAAAAGTTCTTCCTTATTGCTCATCTCAATCTCTCTTCTTTTGAAGTATGACTAAAGTGATTCACTGCTACAAAGTAGAAAGAAAAGAAACAAAGTTGATCATAAATGTATGTGTATGGTGTGAACAGAGAGAATGAGGAAAAAGAAGAATGGGACCAATGAAAATAAAAGTGGAAAGTAAAAGCAGTAGGAGAAATAACAGAGGAAAAAAATGGATGATGCAAGCTTGAAAACAGGAGAGAAAAGTCTAGAAGTGATCATTGCAAGAAGGAATGTCTCTTTATTTGATGCTTAGTAACTTTTATTTTTTCCCTTTTAACCAAGGAAGATATAGAAGAAATAAAAGCAAAAGAAAGAGACATTTTCATGAGAGACAAGAAATTTTTTTTTTTACTTGGTCTTAGTTAAGTCAGAGTTAGGAAGCCTACATCAACTGCTCTGCTTCTGTTTAGAGTCAATATTTCCCTCACCTTTGTCCCACACAACAGTGCTTAGTTTTACCAGCTTCTGCAAGCTATCCTTTTAACTAAAGCCCAACTGGAATTAACTTACCAAAAAATCAGGTGCATTTAGACTCAGTACCTCTAACACTTTCAGAATAATAAGTAATTATATGTTTCCAAACCAATTATTCCAAGTGAGTCCAGCATTACCTAATTATCAGACATCAAACATATACGCTTGCTACTTGATTTTTTTCAAGGGCACTCAAGCATGACAATAGCAACACATACAGACAAGTTCAGTGGACTAATTAGCAATTGTTAATGAAAAGAAAATATTGTCAAGGACTCTTTTGTACACAAGCTCATTTGTTGATGAGTGGAAGGACACTCTGTTCCTATTATGATATTAGTTTCTCTTCAAGAAAGTATAATAATGTAATTGAATATCATTAACAAGGTAGTTTAGAATGCCAACAAACCCCTTGCTAGATTTGCCAAATTTCTTAATGCAATAAATTTGCACTGCTTCTGAATTTTATAGCTTTTTCCAGATTGAAGACAAAAAGAATAAGAAAGAATAAGGATCCTGCAGAAGTAATATGATAGCTAGGGCTGGTAAAATAGGTAAACAATGTTATGATTAGCAAAAAATGTGGGTTTTTTTTAAAAGAAAGATTATGAATTATTTTGAACTTCTCTTCCATACTAATAGGAAGCCTTGCACATAATGTGAAATGAAGGTTGAGGTGTAATTAATTTTATAAAATTTGATTTGTTGGTAATATGTTATTGCTATATAATTTCTCACACAATACCAAATCTCTGAAATTCTCACACAATATCAATTCTCTGAAATCTAGCTCTGAAAATTCTTAATAAGGTCTTGTGTGAATGTCTCTGCTGGAAAGTCTTCCTTTTATGTCTGCTCTCCTATAATGATGATACATTAGCAAGAACCAAGTTTGCAAGTCAGTAGTCTTAGCTTTTACTTATCACAAAGCAGGTTCCATTTGAAAATATTATCTTACTATCTCAACACTCTGTACATTTGGAAACTCCTATCTAGTCAAGTTGCATGAATAATAACAATACACATGATGCAACTGGGTTCTGCTTCATAATAATTTTCTGAACAAACTGAAATTCTACTGTCCATAAACTCTAAAGTATAGAAAATTATTTTTATTTTCATTTTGTGTTGGAATGTATTTTATCTCCATGTCTATCTTAGAAATGCTTTTGTTTTTATAAATTTATTTCTTACTAAACAAAAGACAATACAAAAATGCTGCTGACAACTGCACAGAATTGTAAAAGGAACCTGAAGGTACATTGTACCTTTCCAACAAGACAAACTGCAGTTAATGTTTGTGAAGAAGAAACCTGCAACAGGCAATAGTTTGTGTGTCAAACTGTATGTATGAGGAATGTATAGCCACAGGCAAGTCAGTGTCAGCAATGGCACCTGGGGACAACAGTGTATCACAAAGAAAGGAATCTGAAAAGACACTAAGGCCCAAATTGTGTACTTGTGGCTTAGAGGCAGCAGTCAGCCAACAGGAGTGTTTAATTCCTTTTCACATGGGGCAGAAGAAGAAGAAAAGACTCCACAACCACTTTTCTCTTTCTGAAAGAATTCCTGCTAACAGTGAGAACAAGCAGGACAAAAGAAAACAGATGTCTTTCTATCATGCTCAATAAATTTGTGTTATGCACAGTCACCAGGATACTGGTAATCAGGTTTTTTAGAATGTAAACATTGCAAATAAAATGTAAGCAAATAGTCCCCCTTAAAAATAAAAATCTACTAAAGCACAATAGATGCTAGCATCTACTTTCACTGTGCTGGCATCTAGTTTCACTAGTTTCCAGCATGTTACCAGTTGTTTTCCATATGCCCTTCTTCTAGTGGGCATCATAACATGTTCTGAAAGAAAATGTCAAAATCAAAAATTATTTGAGGCCATTTTCATATAATTATATATACATACTCATATTTCTGTTCTCATAATTCTCCAAAGAGGTTTGGAGAAACCCCAGGTTTACACATCCTGAATTATAGGAAAGCTATTTCTTCAGTCAGTGTTTTAGTGGGTTTGGCTCACTGTTGATGAGACCAGCTGTAGAGGTGGTTTGGTGAGAAGCTGAAACTTACTGAGAAAAGAACAGGACTGCTGAAAAGTACTGACAAGAAAGGACTGACAGAGAAAGGACTCCCAGGCTGAAACTGGCGGCCTGGGAACTAGGCCGAGGAATGATAAATGTCCTTGAAGTACAGCTTGATACACAGAGACTTGACACATCCTGAGATACCACTGACAAGCACAAAAAACAAGGCACTGTAACAGCAACTTATTGTCTGAAAGGGTGGAAAACTGTCTGGAAAAATAAAATTACTCTGAAAGAACAGAAAATACCATCATCTACTGGCTGTTAAGGTTAAAAAAATCAAAATTAAGTGCATCTACTGTCTGCTCTAAGTAGTATGTTCTATGCCCTCTTATATCTCTATAACAGGGCATTTATTTTCATCAAAAATGGAGCCACACTCTCTCTGAGAACTCCCTATACTACTCCTACTTTTCCTTTCTCAGATTGAATTCTCCACATTAACTTTTTATGAAATCTTGGACTTCCACTGTCTGACTTCAGACTCAGACACAGACTGTCGCTGAAGTGACATTCTGTCTGTTACCTTGTTGAACCCCATTTTTGGCGTTCATTTGGTTTGCCCTCCTACCTCTTGGATGTTTGGATCTCCATCTGTAATCAGTTTGTCCTTCCTTTTGGGATTGTTTTTCCTCTTCTGAAATCTGTCTAATTCACTTGATAGTGATGAGATATTTATCTCCCAATTATTCTATTGTATCTGTTGTTAAATTGTTGATAAGTTGCTTCAGTAATGATAAGTTTCTATAAAAGGATATGTCTACTTGGCTGTCGCTGTTATTGCATATTGCTGTATGATTGATTACTGTTATTATTGGTTGTTGACACACTTTTGATTGATCCTATATCAATGAATGCTGATAATAATTTGTAATAGTTTGAGATATATGTATACTCAGCTTGTTAATCATAGGCATACTTGTTATTGTAAGTTTTATGATAGTTTACATGCTAATGGCGATTCATGTGGTATTTGTGATAACCTATAATATAGTAGAGAAATTTAAAGGCTCAAGTCTCTGTGTCCTTGTGTATTACAAAATCTTACTAACCCTTTGTTAGAATTTTTATACATCTGAAGAGCAGTAAGACTAGACTTTGACAATCATTAAACTCAACAGATACAAGCTTCTTTGTCAAAAGTACTGACTAAAATGAAATGAATGATTGTTTAGACAGCATCACTTCAAACATTCACAAGTACCTAATGAAACAGAGATGTGTTTTCTTTTTCTTTGTCAAAAGTTTGAGGGTGTATCAACAGTTTCATAATATCAATAAATATAAGTAATTTGGATTTAATGTTTAGGTTTTCAAAGACAGGAGGAGGGAGGATTAACAATGGATAGGATGGAGATATTAGCTATTATTCTATGTAGACATCTACTTCTAATGTAGTAAAAAAAGACAGGATACACCAAGTCAGCATGAAAAAAGCATGGTTTTCCTCAGTCCTAAATTGAAATGCAAGTCAAAATTTATTACAACCTGTATCTAAGTAAATCACATATTACATAAGCTCTCAAATGTGAAGTCTAAAAATATTTCTTACAATATATGATTTCAGAAAACAAGGTTAGTATAAATTTTATAAGACATTTAAAACGTTGTTGAGGTCAATTTTTATGGTTTATCTAGACTGTGATACTTATGTCTGAAAAGAGCAAGTTTCATTAAGTCTTAATGATTTAAAAGAAGTAAAAGTGACATAATCAGTTCAATTGAGCAGCAAAGAAGACATCGTAGAGTATTACCAGCTCTGAGACAATGTCCCATTCAGCACATCAACATAACCAAAAATTATCTACATCGTGAATTCAAAGGCAGGACAAAAAATTTCTGATAGATATTTAGAGCAAACTTTAACTTATACATTTACATATATATGTTGGATTTTATTTCTGGTTAAATCTGTGGATTTTATGGTTTTGCTCTTGTTACAGATTTTTTTTACAGTAACTACACATGTGTGGCTTGACAACACAGTACTCTCTAAAAGGCCTCTGTAATTCTTCCATGTTTACAAGAGGGTTCTTAAGCACTTTTTGTACTTCTCTCCATATAAGTTTATGGTCATACACTATTTATCTGACACTACTTCCACTGAAATAAAACCAAATAGATGAGACAAAAAAAAAAAAAAATCACAAGAATCTATGATAAGGTTAACTATGAGTGGGTGAAGGGAAAGTGGTGGTTGCAGCCTTTCCGGATTTTAGTAAAACTTTTAATACTGTCACTCTGTACTGGTTTGGACTGGGATAGAATTTTCTTTTTTCTTTCACAACAGCTACTACGGGGCTTGCACTGAGTCAATACCTTTTCTGTGTCTTACCCCATCTCACCAGAAGTAGGCTGCAGGCACACAAAGGATTAAGAGGGGGCACAGCTGACCCCAGCTGAGACAAGAGGTATTCCATATGATATGACACCATGCTGAGCAATAAGTCTAGTAGAGAGGTTGGCAGGGTAGACATGCTTCAGGGACTGGCTGTGCATTGGTCAGTTGGTGGTGAGCAATTGTTTTCATTCACATCATGAAACACATTCAGGGAATGCTTTCCAACAGTGCCTCAGCAGTGAGGGAAAGCAAAAGCAGAGAATTTCTCAGAGTTCACCATGATTTCACTTAATTTTAGTGCTGCAACAGGCAATATGAATTATTTGAATGTCTTAAGTCCATGGGGCCTTGTGGGTTTCATCCCAAAGTACTGAATGACCTAGTCAGTGCTATGGCAGATCTCTTGATCATTTACAAATGGTCTTAGGAGGCTGGGGACATCCCCACTGATTGAAAACTAGTCAACATTGTTCCAATTTACAAGAAAGTCACAAAGAAATAGAAGAGAGTTAGAACAGAATGGAATAGAATAGAAAACATCACAGGAATATTTCTTGATCTTGACTTTGGTAAGGCTTTGACACAGCCTCACACAAAATCATTGCAGTTCTTGGTTTGATAGATGGACTTCTAAATGGATGGAACTGGTTGAATGGCTGCATCCAATGTTGCAGTTCCCAGCTCTATGTCCAAATGGAGATCAATAGGAAGTAAAGTCCCTCAGGGTTTTGTGTCTGGACTGATACTTTTGAATATATTCATCAATGACATGAAGGGACTAAATACAGCCTCAGCGAGTGGTTGGATGACACTGAGTGATGCAGTTGATACGCTAGAAGGAAGGGATGCAATCCAGAGGGAACCTTGACAGACCTGAGGAGTGGTATAATGTGAACCTCATGAAGTATAACAAGGCAAAGTGCAAGACCCTTTTCTGGATTGGGCAAATCCCCAATATCACGACAGACTGGGGGATAGATGGATTAGGAGCAGCCATGCTGAGAAAGGAGTTGGGGATATTGGTAGATGAAAAATTACATGTCAGCTGACAAGGTACACTTGCAGGACAGAAAGCCAATTATATCCTTAGCTCATGAAAAGAACCATGGCAGCCAGTTGAGGTAGGAAGTTCTTTCCCTATACTCTGCTCTGGTGAGATGCCACCTCAAATGCTGCATCCAACTTTCGGGCACCCAGGACATAAAAACATGGATCTGTTAAAGTGGACCCATAGTAAGGCCATGAAAATAATGAGAATTATGAAATACCTCTCCTGTGAGGGAAAGACTGAGAGGTTTGGGATTGTTTAGCATGGAACACAAAAGGTGGGGGTGGAGACCTTATTTTGGCCTTTCGATATTTAAAGGTGAATACTAGAAAGATGATTTTTTTTTTTTTCTTTTCATGATGGCCACCTGTGACAGGACAAAAGCTAACAGATTACAACTAAAGGCATTGTCAGGCACAGGTTGCCCAGAGAAGCTGTGAATTCCCCATCATTAAAAATGTTCCAGGCCAAGCTGGATGGGGCTTTGAGAAATTTGATGTGGTAGAAAGTGTCCCTGCCGATGGCAGGAGTTTGGAGCTGTGTGGTTTTTAAAGGTCCTTTTCAACCCAAAACCATTCTATGATTCTACAATTCTAAGACCTAAAAATGTGAAGCTCATTCTTTTAGTGCTTTCCATACTGTAAGATTCCATTTCCATTCTCTTTCTCTGTGTTGTAAAACACAGTATAAAATACAAGTTAGAGTTACAGATTTCACTGGGAAAATATTTCAAAACTATCTTCTGTGAATTTGCTTTTGGTGTCAGTGGTTCATGTTAGCAATTTAACTATATATAGTGTTTCTGTTATCACTCCATGTACTGTTTCAAGTATAGTTGAAAAGATTACACTGGAATACTCCAGAACTGCCACTTTGACTAGTACTTGGAGCATTACTGTACTGCAGTTTTCACAAACACTATTATTTACATTGATGCATTGGTACTTAAAATACCCATTCTTCTCATAATGTGTTCTGAGAATGTATAACAAAGCTTTGCCTCTGTCTAAGGAGAAATTTCAGTGTAAGATGCTAGCTGAAAACCACTGTATTTATCAAGCCTGAGAAGAAAAAATAGAAAAAACAAGCCAAGATAATATGTAGAATCTCTTATTTAACTCTTGTGTATGCTACATTAAATTTCTAAACCTCATTTGCATTAGTTGAATTATCCATTACAATTCATTTACAATCAAAAAATTACTCCAAAGATATGTGTACAGAAATGTTCAAAATAATTCAAGTTTAATATATAGTTTAACTTTTCTGAACCATGTTTACTGCGGAAATACAATCCAGCTTCCCAGTCTGCTATGAAGATCGTACAAATAGCTATTACTCCTGAAGACACCAAGTCCTTAAAAGGAATTTGAACAACTTTATGCAATTAATTTTACATGATATTTCAAATACAAATCTACTATTATTTTATAATCTATGTCAATTAATTATTTAATATGTGGTGGTATCAAAAATTAGCATGTAGTAACTACAGAAGGTTAATAAATTATTTTACCAGTTTGTGCTAGAATACAGTGAATTTTATTCATTGCAGATTGTATGGTGCAATGTTTTTAATCTGTGACGAAGACAGTGTCAAAAACATACTGGTGTTTTCATTTTTGCTGAACAGTGCTGACTTTAAGTCAAGGACTTTTCATCCACTCATGCTGCCCAGACAGTGAGTAGTCTGGGGATGCAGGAGAAGCCGAGAGGAGACATAGCTGGAACAGCTGACCTAAACTGACCTAAGGGATACCCCATACCATATTATGTCATTATCAGCAATAAAAGATGGGGGAGAAAAGGAGGAAGGAGGTGATGTTCTGAATACAACATCTGATTGCCAAAAACTGTTTGTCCCTGCTTCATGTGATGAGTTCTGCTTTCCTTGAAATGGCTGATCATGTGCCTGGTGATGATAAGCAGTGAATTAATTCCTTTTTTTGGGTTGCTTTCATGTACAGTTTTTGCTTAATCCTTTAAACTGTCCTTATCTCAGCCTTCACCATTCTGATTCTTTTCCCCATTGCATTATGAGGGAAGAGAGCATGCAGCTGTGTGGTGCTGAACTGCCTGCTGGGGTTAAGCTACAACAGTCCTTTATGGAACCCAAGGTGAGTCTTGAAGGGTTTGTGATAAGGACAGATTTCAGTGTGATAGATTGAAATTATAGCTGCTGTAACTGTTCAGCTATTAACTGCTAGTCTCCTGTGCTTGCCATGGGGCTTGCTTGCCTTATTGTATAAAAAAGTCTAGTGCTTGTTAGCAGCTGCTTTCACTATTTTTTGTATTGCTTGTCATCTTACTGTGCTATGCCTGCAAACATTTTGATAACAGCAACAACAATCTGCCTTGGTTAGCAGATGGACAGGGCATTTTTGCTCTTCCTGTGCTGCTGTACTGGACAGGCTGGAACTTGGATCAGAACTCCAGTTAAAGGAACTAGGACCTGTGGATAAGTCCACATGGGCACAGGGATAACTCATAGGTATTTGTGTCCATTGAAAAGGCCATTTCAGAGCATTCCAATGTCCAGAGTTATAGTGTTTGTCTTCCCAAGTCGCTGCTAGGCATGAGGAAACCCTGCTTCCCTTAAAAAAAATCTGCCTGCAATAGGAAGTAGTGAACTAATTCCTTACATGGCTTTTCTTGTGCATGCAGCTTTTGCTTTAATAAGCTTAAGCAATGAGGGAGTGTTCAAGCAGCTCTGTGGTGCTCAGCTGCCTACTGGGGTTAACTTAAAGAATTAACAGTCACTTTTAAGTTAGAATACTTCTTTATTTTCTGTTTTCCTATCATTGTTCAAATTTGTTGCTTTCTTGATAGATAAGAGCTTTCACTCTCTTCATGTCCAACTTCTGATAAAATTGCAATGAAACAGTGACCCTGTGTTAAAGAGATGAGTTTGTTACTATGGTAATGGTTGAATAATTACAAACTAAGAGTCTGACTTCATTGCTAAACTGAAATTATAGATGTTTTATAAGGCATTCCACCTGTATTTAGATATTTTAAGTAAATGTTTGATCTTATCTTCTGTGAAAAACTAGCTGATTTGAAATGTTTATCACATATATCTTTAATTTGAACTTGTTTAACAAATGAGT
The DNA here is from genome assembly GCA_013400635.1 of Hypocryptadius cinnamomeus. NCBI lineage: Eukaryota > Metazoa > Chordata > Aves > Passeriformes > Zosteropidae > Hypocryptadius > Hypocryptadius cinnamomeus. Next base: position 19,067 of record VYZP01056582.1, read on the forward strand.
AATGATGGGAGGAAAGAGAAATGCTAGGCTGTGGCATTTCTCAAAGCCTGCCTAGGCATATTCAGGAAGTTTGAGTAGATCAGACATCTGAATTATAAGACTTGTAATCTAGGGCCAACTCTATTATGGTGGAATGGTTTAGCATCCTAAATAAATTAATAAATGACAAATATCTGAGTTTGTGATCTTGTTACCACTTTCCATGAGGCATTTTTAAGGATTCTGAGGGAAAAAAATGTAGAGTTTCATTGTTACTGATTAAACAAATTTATAATTCTTTGTAAGTTATTTCAAGTGTCCATGTCTTTGGTTTCATTTGTGTTTTGTTAATATATACATTTTAAAACAAAAAATAAAGGTTAACTACAATTTTTACAAATTCTTTCTGAACTCAATGTATTTTTAAATTATTTCAGATCATATGAACACAAAAAGAAAGTTAAAAAAAATTTAGGGAAACTGTGTCTATCAAGTACCAAAAAATGAATGAATGAAAACTACATGTAAAACCGCCTCATTTTGTTATCATTACATGTACTTAAACTCATCTGCATACCAGGGGGCATTAGCTGAAATGCAATTTTCAGTTTTATGAGACAATTAGACTTAATAGAATGTAACAGGATACAAAGTACTTTGTTCTTTTATATCAGCTGTGTTTTAACCTTATCAGAAAGTCAGATCAAAACTACTATTCAATAATTTGAAATGCATATAGCATAAAATAAAATACAAATGTCCCTTTAGGGACCTATAATTAGTGTTTTCAAATAGAAGATTAAAGACAGTGAAAAAATGCCTTCGAATTCAAAGGCTCAGTAGCAATAACACTGATTTCAGTTCTGGTATTTCAAAGAATATAATTCATGCTAACTTGAATAACTATGTTCTTAGGTAAGAAAGGTTTTTAAAAACTGTTGTGACATCTTCTTGCTTTTTCCATTATTAGTGCAGGACAATCAAATTTCTCAATCATTGTATGTCAGATGCAGAAAGAATACTGATGTTTTTAACATTGGTATGTGGAAAACAGAAGCAATCTGAATTAAATAAGACAAAACTTAAGATGCACCATGAAAGGCTATTTGTCATCTGTTATCTCCTCCATAACCGAAACATGTATGATTATTATATGTAAGGGGACAACATACTTCTCAAGGCCATTGGTGATTTGCTTGCATACTCAGTATGCAACAAAATTAAGAAAGCATGCTATAATTCTTTCTATTTTGGCGATATATATTTTTTCCACAAATAGACTTTGATGGTCTTGATTTTTCACCTTATGAGAAATCAATACAGCAATTGTCATAGGTGAATTAAAAAATTGTCTTCTTCGAGTGTTGTGCCACGTTTATTTTTAAAAACCTACAAAACTCACCTTCCTGTTACGATTGCTACCCCAATTATTTACAAATACTGAGGAAACCCTGTGTTTGGCGACATTGGTAGTACATATTCTATAAATACAATTTTTAAAAACAGTCTCTTCCTCAAATAGTTAATAAACTTCTGGAACTGTTTCATAGAGGCAAATGTCTACAGAGCACTTGCATGTGCAATTTATCTGGTTTTGTTCAAAGTGCTTTGCAAACAGAAAACTTGAATGATGGCTGGGTTACTCAGGCTACTTCCCTACAGCTGTACTTAGCTGTGTATATTGTTTGTCTTACACCTAATTTTTCACTTTTGAGATAATACTAACTCAAATGCTCAATGCTACTTTGACATGGATTCCTGAAGACTAAATGTGCTTTCTGTGGTTACTGATACACTTCACCCTGGCAGAATGCAAATCATTTAACAGCTGTTTTGAACATCTTGTTCTAGGCTCAAGTTGCCAATATGACATTAACTAGGGATTTTTCTATTTAAAAGGTTCTCCTCTCATTTAGGCATCATGAAAGAAGCAAAAGGCTTGTCCTTATGGGAGTTTAGTTCTTCTTACTGAAAACTTGTTTTCTTTTATTATTCTATTAATTATTTCCTTATTTTTTTATTTTACTTGTGTCTTCACAGTTTTCTTATCAATCTATCTTTTCTTTCTACCATTCTTCTTTTTTATGACTTTGGCATTGATATTTTTACATTTAAAATACAAGTATTGACTGAAAAGGAGGAAAACATTATTATCTGAAAAACTAATATATTGTGTCCTCCTACAATAAACATTCTTTCCACATATTACAGATTAAAAGTTCAAGGGAGAGAAAAAAATTTCTAAGTATCACAATATCTTTTATTTGGTAATGAGGATATGCTTAATATATGATTCCTAAGATCCTTTTTGATTATCCACGTGTGTATTAGAAAAGATGATCCCATTAGGACATACCATCATCTCTTTGGCTGTTGTCTTCAGAGGAGCATGAATTCAAGCTCCTAAAAGTTCGGCTTCTACTTACTGAATATTTCTTAGCTGTCACATAAATGAAACCAACGCTGCATCTGCTCCATATCGAGCAACCTGATCTAGTGGGAGGTGTCCCTGCCCATTGCAGGGGGCTTGGAACTCAATGCTCTTAACTCAAACTATTATATGATTCTATACACTGTCGCTAACTCTTTTATTTTCATTTTGCAGATTTTACATTTTACTCCAGAAAGCCAAGCATAGGCACAAAGTGAACAGTAGTCACTGAAGTTCGTTATTAATATCTGATAGTATGTGTCAACAGGGACTTAATAGCCAATAAATATATATTTTTTTCCAATAAGTTACAATGTCATCAGAAATAGGAATCAATGGGTAGCTTGAGCAGATCTCACTGAAAGGGTAATATTAAGAAAAAAGCATGGTGAAAATCATCATCCTCATTGACACTTCCTTCATTTGGAGGAACCCCACAGGAGAGGATGTGTATCCGTGTTCCCTGTTTCTTATAACTGCTTTTACCATTTCCTATGGGTATTTTCCCCCTTAAGTCCTTTCTCTCTCCCTCTCTCTCTCTCATTCTCTCTACTTTAGTTACTCTAAGGTAGCCTTCATAATTATAGTTCAGGTATACCATCAACTACACATTCTGCTAATAAATGTTCATATATATGAACCTGTCTTAATATTCTTTCTGCAAAAAGCATATATTTAGTTAGAAAGTCACAATTATTTAGTGAACTAAAGGAAGACAGTTGCAGTATGTATTGTAATTATTTATTTCTCATCAGCCTTTTAATGCAGTTCAAAATGGGCAAGTATTGGTTCTAGCTGCCACAGCTAGGCATTTTATTTCAGTTTCATGCTTTTAATTTTGTTAAAACAATTTTGTCTATTACACCCCTGAAGCAATAAATCATCCAGCTTCCCTAATTGCCCTTCCTGTCATTTGAGAATTTCAACAGAAATATAAGAAACGCCTACCTCTTTTGATCAGATCAAAGATTACTTTAAAAGCTTGTATACCAATTTATCACCAGGAAAATACATGGTTCGCCTCTATATTTTGTTAATTATTTGCTTATTTAGCTTTTAGGCATTTTTTCAGAAGGCTTTTTCCCTCTTTTAATATTAAATAAGGTCATACCTTGCTAAAGTGGAAAAAAAAATTCTTAAAGCTTAGATATCTAATCTATTGACTTGAAAGGCTTTTTTACTGTAAATTATGCAGGTATACTCATATATTAGCTTAAAAATATATTCCATATTTGATTTATACGATGAAAAAATTTGAGTAAGGAAATAAATTACTTCCTAATTCTGTTAGGGAAAGATTCAATTCTATGATTATCAGTATTAATTAGTACAGGACACATACTATACTGTCACTTTAGAACGTGTATTGTTTTTCAATTAGTTTGTGGTCATTCTAAATATTTGTGGAATATGTTTTCTCTTTTTCTTCCCTCCTCACCTGACTTTTTTACCTGCATAAAAGACCTCTTGTTATGACTAAACAATATTCTAAAGCTGCAAAAATAAAATGCAGCAATGTTCCTGATTGATCTACAGAAATACATATAGAAAAGTTACTTTCTAATACATTTTTATGGTACCTTAAAATATGTACACTAAGATAATCCAATTAAACAAAACAAAACACATTATGTAAAATTACCTGGACTCCTTTGGAAGCAAGGTACTATATGTAGTGGTTTTAGTACTATATTTATGTATATGGTTACAAGATATTACAGTGGTTAAAAATTGCTAAGGTATATCTTTTGCTTTTTAGGTATCTACTAGAAAGATGTAAGGACAACATATGAATCATAAGGACATAACATTGAAATGAAGGTCTGTCAAAAGAAGGGGAGTAAGACACTGTGTAATTTGTCTTGCACAAGTCCCTCCTTCTGGTATCTGAAGATATTTAAAAACTGGAGAAAATAAAAGAATTCCCTCTACCACTCTCTGGAAGAACTTGAAGCAGATGAATAAACTGAATAAAGGAACGTCTGAGTATGTCTTGGTGAAACACTATCAAGACTTTCGTCAAAATTAGCTTGAACATTCACTCCGTGCATTTGAAAATCCATGTTGAGTAGAAATGAATCAATAGTAAGTACAGGGAATATCACAACAAGATGTATCAAACTTGAGTTTCTACAACTCCATTCTATAATAGATCTATTGCCTGCAAACTTGGAGAGCTACCAGCTGCCTGTTTTCAGGACAACCAGACCAGGCTTCCCACAAGCTGACAGTGCAATTTAGCAGCAGCATGGATATAATCTTCAGAAAAAGACTAAGCAGTTTAACACTTATTTCAGGACATATTTGAGTCTGAATTGTTTATTTCTTTTATTAGTTTTTTCCCCCTGACCCAGTTTTTTTTATGACAGTTTTGTTTCCAGAGGTTCAATGTTAGACAAAATAGAAGCAAAAGATAAAACACAAGCTCATTACGATTTCTTTTTGGTTAAATTAATTTTTGTCATTTAAAAACCGAGCAATAATCCACAATGGCACTGAGTCATCAACAATCATTTGTTCCTTCACTTGCTCTTAAGGAGGATCCATTTCCCACTGACATTAATGACTAAGCTGCAGGGGTTTTCAAGGAAAATAAAAGCAGGTGTCTTTAGCATCCAGGTTGTCATATGTATTGAAAATGTGGAATGAAAAAAGATATTTCAATCAGAAAAAAAAAATCTAGCCATAAATATAATCCAAAAACAAACAAACAAACAAAATCCAAACAAACAAAAAACCCCCACACCCAAAAAAAATCCCCAAAAAACCAAAACAAAATCACCCTCTATGATCATTTTTGCCCTTACTCCAATACGGTTTTTCCCATTTCCTTTTTTATTGCTGATTAATAAAAAGATAGAGATTAAATGACCATTTTTCTTACTAAAAGAGTCTTGAGATTCTTTTTATTAAGCCCATAAGTATTTTGAATTTTGTAGTTTAAAAACTTATATTAAAATACACCAAGGATTAATGGGAAGTGGCACACTTGCAACAAAAATTTCAGATATTTTATTTTCTTTCTTCAAATTTATAATTATTTTGCACAAGAAATAGCATAGATATTGCATATCTATGATATATCTATATTTATTGAATATTTATATAAAATATAATACTTTGTATTATTATATATAAAATAGCTATTTATTTTGCAACTACTACTGAATATAGTAGTTCAAATTAAGCAATAGTTAAGCTTGGCAGGAGCATAAGCATAGTAAATATTTTGTTTCATGTCATTTGCTTGACTTAATGTTCAGCATAACTTTTCCACTACACTGTTTCAGTATGTTTAATACAAAAATTGTTATAATAGATAAAAAAATGATATGAAAATGCAATAAATTGCCTCTTTCATGTATCTCAGAAATGCAAGATAGTTCATTTTGTGATGCTTTTTCTTATGTGGCTGAATATGTATAGTAAGAAAATATTTTAGCAAGCATCAGACCAAATAATTTACTTCCAATATCTTCTATTATTAGGCAGTGTAAAGCACAAAATAATTCATACAAGTGCAGTCAATATGTATGTATGTACTGCAATAAAACAACAGAAATGTTTTTTCTTTCAAATTTTTACAAATTACATAATTTTCTTTCAAAATATCTTTATATAATTTTAAAAATATATGAACGGTGAATCCTTTCATTTAGAAAAAAACAGGAGACACTTAGAAGATAAAATAAAAGAATCCAAGATTGTTAGAAGGAATGAAAACAGAAGATGCATGTGAGAAATGAAGGATACAGACGAGTTCTGGTAACACTCTCCTAGTTGAATGTAATGGTGGTCATTTCCCCCACAGCATTTTAATCATGTACTCTTATTTATGAACAACTACAGCATTAGTGTTCTGTCAGGCAGTTCTATTTTCCATTACTGCAGTCTCTCCTAGACATTTTATGATCATCTGTAAAATCAGTTGTTTCTGAAAGAAAGCTGTCTGCAGTAAATTTATTTATTGAAAGGTTATGGCAAGACTCTGCTTTTAGATGTAAAACTTAAATCTTCTTTCTTTCAACAAACAGGCTAACCAAAATAAAACTTGCAGGTTTTCCAGGTATTGTCACTGACTTCTTTGACTGACTTGTTCTGATGCTGTGAAATCTGCAGCTTCAGTCATACAAACCAAAGAATACTTGCTATGTTTACTCTCAATTTCGAAGGCCTAGGTTTCTTCAGCACTATGTTTGGGGAAGAAAACAACCTGCATTTCCTATCTCAGCCCATTCCTGTGAACAACAATTCAACAGTTACAGCATAACGTATCAAAACACATTAAATTTTAATTTTTTTTTTTTCTCTACATGTTATCATTTTTCTAAGACAGTAAGGGGGACCAATCTGATTTTTCTTTATGCCCCAACACGTGTAGCACACGAGGTGACAAATGCCTGCAGGGGCCGTGCCCGTGCCGGGAGCCCCGTCCCCGGGGAGGCTTCGCCTGGCAGCCGAGCGGGGCAGAGAAAGCTGCCGCGGCCGGGCTGCAGCGACCGCCCTTGCCGGCGGGGCAGATCCCCTGTGCCCGGGGGAAATGCCCAGGAAATCGGGCTACGCGAGGAGCTTTAGCACATAAACCCAGCGAATGCACCGCCACATCCTTGGAGGGAGCGGGGGTTCGCCCGCAGGCTCAGCTCCTTCCCCTCCTTCCCCCTGGCCTTTTTCTCCCTGGGTCCTGCTTCTTCCCTGGCTGCCGTCCCTGTCCGCCCCTGTCCCCGCGGCGCTCCGCTGTTTCCCCGCCCCGGCCCTGGGAGCCGCAGCTGCTCCAGGAGCGCGCCCGTGGCCACGGCAGCCCGGTCTCGGCCGGCAGCAGGGACACGCAGCCGCTGCTGCTCGGAAATCGCGCCTAATCTACCGCAGGAGCGGATGTACAGGACTGTAGACTCAAATGTGAGAAATCATGAATTTCTGATGTCTATATTAAAGCCTTGTAGAATCATGGAATCATTTAGGTCAAGATAATTAGGTCCAACCTGTACCCCAGGACTTCAAAGTCTACTGCTAAGTCATGTGTCTCAGCACGTCTTTTAAATACTTGTAGGGCTTGTGACTCAACCACTTCCTTTGGAAATTCTTCCAGTGTTGACAACCTTTTCAGGGAAGACATCTTCCCTTATATCTATTCTAAACCTATCTTGGGGCAACTTGAGGCCATTTCCTGTTATCCTATTACTTTTTACATGAGAGAACTGACTGACCCCACCTCACTGCCACTTCCTTACAGCAGGTGCATATGCTTTTTATTTGCAGGGGGTTTTGACCTTTTTTCTTTAGCTTTTCTCAGACATTTCAGTCTATTATGAAGTTATAATTTGACCAAGTTGTAACCCGTCAGTACTATATCGCTACAATCCATTTGTCTTTAAAATTTCTTTCTGTTAAGAACTTGCATAGGACCAAGGACTTTGAACTGCCATAGAAAATGGTTCAAAGGATTATATATGAAAGAGCCGCTAATTCTGGTGTAATAAGTTAGGAGAGAAATGCTCATTGTTTAGAGGCAGATTGTACCAGAAAGATTGAAATATGGATGATAAATCACATATGCAGAAAAAGATTTCTCATTGCTCCACTTACAAGTTTGTTTATTTACAAGCAAACAAAAATCCTTAAAATACCTTTCTTATTTTTTTCCCTTTGGTAGGCGCAGCACTTTGTGTCTGAGAAATTGGTTTGACAAGGCATTTGAGTTTACATATGCCAGATGATGCTAAGTGGGCAATGAATGTTATTTCTGTCTTGGTTCATGTATTTTTAAAATATACTTTATTAAACACATCTACCTTTAAAATGGAAAATACATAATTTATAAATGTATGTACTTATAATGGGAGAGTAGTAGAGCAATCTTCAACAAATGAGAAATATTTATTCTCTCTGCAACACAAAATTACACTTCTCCGTGGAGGGCTCTTCCCTTTCACGTGCCATAGCATTGGCTGTCAGGACCAGTGCTTAGGCACGATATACAGAATTCCTGTTATGGAGGGTCTGACTGTCTGACATTTACATTTTCTATACAGATACTGCACCTAATGATAGATGCAGACAACATCTCCTCACTCCAGGGAGATAATGCCCTGCAACCACTCCACTCACACACTTCTGGTTAATCTCTGACTTCAGCTTAGAAGAAAGAAAAGACAGTATGATGACATATTAACGTCTTCATCAACAAAATATTTTGTCTTCTTAATTAATGTTGCATCAGTCCAATTTATGTCATTAAACAAAAAAGTGTTTATTACTTTGTTTAAAATGCTCTACTAAAGATGCTTCCTGTTGAAGGTGGAAACAGACTCAGAGGTGTCTATCAAAAGTATGAGGGGCAAAAACCTCAGTTCTAACAGTGTTTACGATTAGACCTTAGAGAAGGAATGCCTGCCACAATTACAACTGTCAAACACAGGCTGCCCAGCAACACTGTGGAAACCATGGCCTTGGGGTGATAGACAGCCTGACCTAAATGAGTCCCCTCTGTGAGTGATGGATTGACCTTTAGTGTCTTTGACAACAGATCTCATTCATTCTCTGAACATACTCATACTGTGGTCATGCCATAGCATGAGTGCAAAAGGTGCTAGCATTTCAGTGATAACATGTAAATTTTATACATGTATACTTATATTTTACTACATGACATAGTCTAAAGAAATGATAGTAAGATACAAGACATATTAAAATAGATTTTTTTAACAGAAGAATTTCTTTCAACCAGTAGAACTTAGGCTCTTGTTTCACAGTCCTGCTTTCTTGACAGAGACCTCAATTTTTCCTGAATGCGTGTTCTCAAAAAATAAATCAAATCGGCTTAAAACTAGCTCCTTTAATAATATACATAATGCTAAGAAAATCTTGATCTCTGTTAAAATAATTATACTTTTTATCCCAGTAATGGAAACTGCCTGAGCTGATAAATTCATTTTACAACATTAGCAGGTCTGACAGCCTTTAGATCTAGGTTTGTACTTCACCTAGTTTTTTGTGCCACACATACAGAAAGCATATTTCTGAGTCCTGGTAGCTTTGGAAAGCCTTAGAATATAAGAAATAAGAAACACTGACTTCTTTAAAGCAATTATTCCTGAGACCTTACAGTGATTATGCTGACAAATATTTGAAGATCATAAAAAGGAAAGAAGGAAGTCACTGAATTCTAATCAACATATCATCTACTTCTTTCAGGAATTACTCTTTGTGTATTTGTAGGAAAGAAAAATACAGAGATGATAATACTAGAAGAAAATGTCTATTTATTAAAAATCATTGTTTGAAATCTAATCTGTAACGACATTATCACTACGCTTCACTTTCAGAATTTTTTTTTTTTTTTAGAAACTGAAATTTCTGTTTTTGCAAATAGCACCTAATATAGAGTTAACTCTGTTACCACATGGATAAATTCAAATAATCTTTCCCTTAGAAGTGCAAGAACTCTCTGGGGAAAATGTAATGCACTTCACAAGGTCAAGAAGTGGACCCATGTGAACTCCATGAGGTCCAACAGAGCCAAGTGCGAGGTCCTTCACCTGGTTTGGCAATCCCTGGTGTTAATACTGGCTGGGGGATGAAGGGATTGCTAGCAGCTCTGCCAAGAAGGAATTGGGGGTTCTGGGCTGAGCATGAGCAGACAATGTGCACTTGCAGCTCAGAAAGACAACTGCATCTTGGTCTGCATCAATAGAAGCTTGGCCAGCAGGGTGAGGGAGGTGATTCCTCCACTCTGCTCTGTTCTGGGGAGCACCTGCAGTGCTGAGTCCAGATCTGGACTTCTTAGGACAGGAAAGACATGGGCCTGTTAGGGAGGAGGGAGCTGCTGGATGGGACCATCAGAGCCTGGAGAAGAGAAGGCTCTGGGGAGATGTTATTTGTGACGTTTCGATATGTGAAGGGGGCTAGTAAGAACAGTTTAAAAGAGTGTAGATTTAGATTAGATATAGGGAAGACTTTTTTTTTTAGAGTGAGGGTGGTAAAACACTGGAACAAGTTGTGGAGAGGTGTTAGATGTCCTATGACTGGAAATGTTCTTGGTCAGGTTGGATGATGTTTTGAGAATGTAATAGGAGCTCCAGAAATGAGATAACAGTGAAAGGAAGAAGCATATTTCAATTCCTCCGGCATCAGTCTCCAAAAAGGGATACGACTCCTCCTTCCCCTTAAGAAGGAATTACAGAGCACGAAGGAAAAAAAAAATTAAAAAAAAACAACACCTGGAAGGCAATTAGGCTTCTCTGTTGGCAAGTGGAGGATTATTGAGTGGTGATGGTAGCCCATACATTTTAATTACAGATCCTAATGAAAATATTTTAGGTTTCAATGTTTTAAATGGATGTCCCTGCCAAATGCTGATGTTTGGTCCTTAGGTTCAGACATCAATCCCAAACTTGGTAGAAACTCAGAGTCTACAATATGTGTATTAATGATGATGCCTTGAGAGGCTGATCTAACAGAGACTAGACAGAGTTAAGGGAATAAAGTAGGTATGTATTAAAAGGCCTTAAAAGGATACACCTTGGGCAGTGCAAGAGCCTGGCTGTGGCTCTGCCCAAGATGGACACAGGATGGATGACCAGTCAAGAGTTTTCACACTTTTATAAGTTTTGGTCCATTTACATACTGTGGTTAATTGTCCAGTTGCAACTTCAGGTTATGAAGTCCCAGCCTCCCAGATTGCTTTCTTCAATTTGCCATTGTTTGCACTTTTTGGGCCTGAGGCTGTAATGGTGTCCTTGGTTCTCAGGCTGGAAAAGGATTGTTTTGTCTAACTAAACTGTGAAGAGAACTTACTAACACTTAATATGGTGTTCAGAGTTACACACCAAGGCAGTACAGAATCTGAAAAATATGAAAGCTAAAACTTAAGGCATCAACGACTGTAGCCAATGCACCCCCTCGTTGAAAAATTACTAGTGATTTCTGCTGTGGCACAAAATGGAATTTCTGAAGTCATGACTGGGAAACAACAAATAATCTCCAGAATTCACTCCCCACATAAGTCAGCTGTCTGGCCAGCTGGGAAAGCAGACAGGAGGTGGTATTTAACAATTGATTATTAGTATCTGAGTGCTAGTACAGCCATGCTAACAGCTGCTGTACAAAACATTGCAAATATAACTGCTACTTTGAAAGCAGCTGCACACCCATTGATGGTGGTGCTAGATATAAAAAATATGTTCTTTATGGTTCCCTTGAAGGAGGAGGATAAAGAGAAGTTTCCTTTCACTTGGGAGAGAATACAATACGCCTTTAGCAGACTCCCACAGGGATATAAATATTCACCTATAATTGTTCATGCTGCACTTGCTGAACTTTTGCAGAGAGACTCACTCCCCCAAGATGTGAAACTGTAACAAAATATATGGATGATATTCTGATTGGAGAAACTTCCCCTGAGGAGGTGGGGGAAGAGGCAGCAGCAATATGGCATGCAGTAAATAAAGCAGAAATTGAAACTCCATCTGGAAAATATCTGGGACCAAGTAAAGAAGGGTGAACCCTGAGTGAGGAAATTGAGCATAAAGAGGCAGTAAAAATTTTGACTAAAGAATTAAAAAAATATCAGTCACTGGGACCAGTACACTCACACACCCCTATTACAGCTGAATTGGATTTCTATATTTTATTATAGCATGTATCCTTGGTATGTGTAGAAATGACCTTAATTTTTATGATAATAAATATGACTCAAATTAAAAAATATGGGTCTTCCCCTTAAATCATACAAAATTTAGTTTAGCAGAAATCTGACAAATGTTTCACCTCAAGGTAGTATGTTTTTTTGTGTAGAATTAGTTGTTTCCCCTCCCTCCTCCTAACCCTTTTATTTTCTTAAACCTGAACTCACTTAGGGAAGGGTAAGATTTCCAAGTAGGTGAATATTTACCAGAATAGGTCTGGAACTTGCTTCATTTAGGGAATTTGTACTTCTGCATTTCATATTTTTTGTCCAGGATTTTATTCTAGAATTCTATTACATACATAAGAAGCAAATTATAGCTATAATAATATGCTGAGCAACGTATGGAAGGTCAACAGAAAGCTTGTATTTTTACCCTTTCCATTTTGCTAATTGATCTACTTGAAAAATATGCCATTTTTTTCTTATATGAAACTTTAAGTTTCGAAATCTCAGATAACCAAATTGGAATAATACTTAATAGTGTACCTCGGTGCTTCTGTATTACCTGTATTGTGAGTCAGATTTTATCCAGCACTTTGTATTTGCTGCTTGAGGCTTCTATGCCTGTTTAAAGTACCCATTGCTCTTCTTTTGGATCTGTTTTACTTCTTAATCGACCAATGCCTAAAAAGAGCATTTCTATTGGAATGACAAAACAGCTTAGCTTTGGCACTTAGCAAGCTATAATTAAAGTGACACACTATAGTCTCATGAACTTTGTCAAACTAATTAGTGAAGGTTACCCTTACATTTTCTTCTCAAAATAGTGAAATAAATTCAAAAACACATCAGCTGGTTGATCAAGAGCTCCAAATGATACCTACTCCCAATGAAATAAATTTCTTAATTCCCACTGATTTCTTTAGTGTTAAAATATCCTACAATAATAAATGAGAAAAAATAGTCCACTAAGCTTAACATTTGGCATTAAACTTTTTATTTTGTTCTTGCTAAAGCTAGTGAATAACTCTTAACTTGTATAGAATTAGATTTGGAACTGAGAAAACTATGGAGGATACAAGCACTATGATCTAATTAATACCTATCTGCCCTACCTAAAAAACAAAATAAAAAACCTCACCAAAAGCTCTTAGAGAATAAACCATTATATTCTATCTATAAATGTCTTCTGGAAAATATATTTTACAGTAGTTTAATATAATGAGTCATAGTGTAGCCCCATTAATTATGCTGTGAAGCAGTGAGAGGTTGAAAAATCAGTATGGGTCTGGTGTGACAGAAATTACATTTTTAGTAGTTACATAGAAGATAAAATTAGGTTTAAAAAAGTCTTCTCTGTTTTCTAGTCTCCTACAAGAGCCAATAGTTGAAAAAATTCCCAAACTATGAATTCAAACAACCCATAGAAGTTATGAAGACCTCCTCCCATCCTTGCATATCACACTGTGTGTGAGAGTAATTTGGTAATCTGAGACATCTGGCAACCCGACAGGCATGTACAAATCTCATTTGCAGGTAGAAATTCTTCTGTGCTTACAAATGACAATATACACTAAATTGTGGTATAAACATGTAATTATGTTATTATTTTTTTGCCTGGTATGTGAGTGGATACAAAGAATAAACTTGATTTCTTATTCCTTCTCCACAAAATCTGTTCTTAAATCCCGGAACACCAAGTGATGGCACTTGAGAAAGCACTTGAGAAAGGAATGGTATGCTTTATTTTTACTGTATGTTCCATTTTCTTTGGTGTTTTCCTTATCCTTTGAGAGTATTCAGTATCACCAAAACCTGGGTCAAACATCGCAACAATGTATGCATGAAATCCAGCTTGCAAAATGGTCTGGCACCAAAAGATTTGGATTGGAATTGGATTTGCTGCATAGGAAAACCACCAGATTTAACCTAACATAAATATTTGTTTCTGCTGCTAAGAAAACAGAGTATGTTTAATATAAATAATAAATGCTATTGAATAAGTTATAATCCATATTTACTATATGTAACATTTTTCATTTCAGAAAATATCTTGAAGCTCTACACAATGATATGCAGTAAACAGAACACACTCATCTCACTTAGGCTGTGAATGAAAACAAAAATTCTGTGGGAGTACACTATGCCTCGTAATGATAAAACCATGATACAGCCTCAGATACATGATTATTTGCATGCTATTTCCCATTCTGTAAAGTGAGTTCTATTGAATAAAACATAGTGTAAAATGTTTTTCAGGCAACAAGAAATTGCAAAGTTTCTGGACTGCATATGAAGGAAGCCACTCTGCTTTCAAGGACAGTAACTACTGAAAATACATTATGTTTGCACCTTTAAAGGAAAGGGGAACACCCTCTCCTTGATACAGAATCAAATAATTTGGCATCATGCTCTGGTGTCAGTTTCTATGTATACAGAAAAGCATTTAGTATATAATCATTAAATTCTACAGTCCTTCAGGCCATAATACAAGAGCTGTAGTACAGATTTAATGTACTTTTCTTTCTGTGTCTACTTAGTCAGTCTTATACATCCGCATCTGGAAAATAAGCATATGCAAAATATTTTTTTGTCTCCAAGCAATTCTGTTCTTTGTGGATCATGATTGGAGTGCAGCCAGAAAACTATTTGTAGGCAGACAGGTCTGCGGACAGCACTGGCTATGTCACTTTTGAAATCTGTCCTTTAGGACAATTTCCTTCCAGAGGATATTCTTTAGAAACAATGCTTTAGTGAAAACACAGATTTCAACCTCATGGAGCTGAAGAGCATCTGTTCAATATACTGCTGGACAGTACCTACTTCCAAATTGTATTTTTACCTGTTTACAACAAGTAATTGCAGTAAGCTGGAGAAATACTAAAACATTCCTTTTCCTGTTCAGAAATTAGGCCTACACCTGGCATGTTCAGTCACCTTGTGCTCTCTGGGTGCAGTTGAGAATCAGTCCCCGTACATGCCTGCAGGATCAACTATAATTTTCTGCCACTTTAACACGAAGCTAAACCATTTTTTATTGCCTGGCATGCCATACCACAGGAAAGAGAGATAAGGAGCTCAGTTTTGTTTTCTTGTAATCAAAAACTTTGGCAGAAAACAAGCTGCAGCAGCATATTGGGCATAGACAACTGAGAGCCTCTATTGACTTTCATCTCTTGCTAGTGAAAACAGTAGGCAAAAAAAGTAGGCAAAAAAAATGAACAATACATATGCAATGTCAGACCTCAGAATATGTGCAGAACTGCAAATGAAGATTGCCTTATCTTTGTGTTTATAATTATTATGTTTGATTTGGAAATAATTCTGAATTTATAGATATAGCCGCATATTTATTCCTATTTTGCAGTATCATTTTTGGAAGTGAAACTTCTTTAAAGAAGTGTCTCTGGGAAAAAAATGATACCTGAAACAAATAGATTATTCAGTTTATTTACCTAATTTTGAGCATTTATTTACAGTTCAATACTATTTGGTGACTGTGGACAAATATATGTAAATATTGAGATATTAAGGAGGAACAAATTCAGTCTCATCCTAAATTTTTGAAGTCAGATCGAGATCCTTGACATCAGACTCATAAATCAGCAATTGATCCTGAAGTGTCATGGTATCACTTTGGCCAGGAGCTGAGTTCAGTGCAAATGGGCTAAGTATGGAGAGCCAGGGTGAACGGGAGAATGCAAACAAGAACAGAGAACAAGGTGCTTTTGTGTGAACCACAGGTCAAGAATTAACCAAGAGTTAAAAGTGAAAGTGCTGGAAAGGTAGATCACAGACTCATTAAGAACCAGCCTGGCTGGTGGTTTGGGCTGACACACCTGGTTTGAAAGACCTGAAAAAGAGGCTGAAGGAATGTGGTTACGTGGGCATGGAACGTGGCACGAGGAAGGCAGACCCACTGGGTGTCAGAGGCAGGGGGCTGCCAGGGCCAGACGTGGAACCTGGTCAGAGCGTGGCCTCGCGGTCACTGGGAAGGTGTCGGCAGATAGTGCATGTCCAGGTGGGGCAGGACTTGATGGGGGAAGCTTTTTACTGATACAGACTCTATTCCCTACTTGTCTTCTTAGTAACAGTCATATTATTTGATGTTCAGATCTTCAACTCTAGCTCAGACAAAATTAATTCTAATTCATAGAAGTAATTTAAAATAGCCTGGCTAATTTTTTTCCCCCCATTCTTTGTGGTTTTCGGATTCCTGTGAAATGAGAAGCAGAAATTATGAAATGCTTTCGTATGCAGTGTTTTTGTGTTGCTGATATTCTACAGCAGAAATTCCTTCGCAATCAGAAAATTACTTCCAGATTAAAAATACAATAGTTAGCAGTTCTCAAACTGTTCTTTTTCAAAGGGAGTTGAAATCTCCTTGAAGGTTTTAGAGAACTATATCATCAGTGAAGAAAAACAAAAATTTATTATAAACATTTTCAGAAACAGACTGAATTTTGATATCCTCAAATGAAGTAGCCCACTTTTGTTAAACTTACACTTGAATATTGGCATATCATACTAAGTACAAACATCCTTATCACAGCATCAGGAGATTTTGAGCCTGATACAGTGCATTTTTCCTTGATTTTGAAAGGAAAATAACATCTGCTACATCCTTATAATGGTTTTCTGGGAATTACCATGTTAACTTAAAGCATCTTGGTTTCAATTAATTCATATTTCCTTGTTTAAAACAAGAACAACAACAAACCTCTTTGTTATCTCAAATAACTGAATGCTGTGTAGCTACACAAATTTTAACTATGCACTTGTGTAAGTGCTGCTTGAAAAACAGATATGTTAGAAAATACAAGTCCTCTGGAAGAGACTGTTCTTACAGCATTAAAAACTTATCATAGGTTTAAGAAAAAAAATGTTCACAAATTTCACATCCATCACTGTGGCTGCGGCTGCTTTTTGCTTTTTTCAGGTGATTAGTGTCTACCAGAGAAATCTTATGAGTCCACCAGACTGTTTTGAATAGTGGCAGTAGGATATATGGTTTAGAAGAAGACATGATTCTTGATACTTGCATGAGGTCAACGGCACTTAGACCTAACTGGCATTCACAGTAGTTGAATTAGAGCACTACAGAGTGAATTCTGCCAATTCCATTGGGTTTTCATTGACAGATAATTTAGTTTACCTCGGTTTCAGTGACATTTGAACACACAGAATTTTTAGTTCTGAGCTATATTTTTTTTCTAAAACTTACATAAGAAACTTACATTCATTTATTTTGTGCACACCCAAATGTACTTGATTTGTGGTAGCATTTCCCATGTCTTTTCCAGTGACAGCTTTCAGTACTCTGAATTTGTCTTCAGCTGTCAGCACTTCTGTCTTCTCCCGATATAAGATTTCAAATAGAAACAACATAAAGTTTGTATGGAAATGCAAAGTGGGTCCATGAAAATATTTGGCTCTTGTCAAGGATTATTAGAGTGTAGAATTACTGTTTAATGTATTGTTAGAAAGCCATTATGTATAAATATGTTTTACAGTCTTTGCTTTATCTTATGAAGCCATATTTCATATGTGGTTAGAACTACCTTTGCAGCAGAAAACTTGTGTCTGTTCTTGTTTGCATGGACACAGCCCACATGACATACATTTGTGCCTTTTGCTGTTTCTCTTCTCTGATGATGAAGAGATGTGAAATCTTTCTTTTTATGCTGGAGTCAGTACAAGATACCAATTTTTCATCCTTTGCATGCTGTTATCTTTTCTCACTCTTCTTATCTTTTTCAGTTGCGTTATGTTAGCAAGAGAAATAGAGTTATATGTCATTAGTTTTGAAAAGAAAGCTAAATCATATTTTAGTTGAGCTTGTTTATTTGACAAGGTGGGGGACTTTTTTGGTTTTGTATGTTTATTTGTTTATTTACTTCTTTTTTTAATTTCTGCTAAATGAAATTGTGCTGGTTTCAGCTGTGGTAGAGGTAATTTCCGTCACAGTGGCTGGTATGGTTCTGTGTTTGAGACTTGTGCTGAACACATTGAAATAATGGGAATTTTCTTCATTCAGGGTATTCTCTTTTTCTATTTATATATAATTATTTACACATTAAAAATTGTAACATACTAACTATCCTTTAAAATATTCTTTATCTTAACCACAGAATATGAATATGTAGTTTTAGAACTACAGAATTTTTAACATAGACAACATATAATATTGTATATTAAAAGATACTTGAAGTCTTTTGGTGAGTTTATTAGTTACTTCAAAGACTGCTTTCAGGAATATGAGACTGATATTTCAGGAATATTTCTCAATGCTCTAGAAATGAGCTTCTCCACTTTCACTAATTTTTGCTACTAGACAATGAATAGAAACATCAAATAATTGAAAGTCAGTGAAAGGAAAGAATATATAGGCAGACTGTGCTAAGAAAATTTGGCAAAATTAATGTGAATAGATTTCAAATAGATATATGACAGACTGAAAAGGAATAATGTACCTAGATCTCCACCTTGCCCTAAAGGAAGAAAGAAATTCTCCTTGTTAGTGATGTCACAGCTCTCCTGGAAAGATTTCAGGGTGGTGCAGCAAAACCTTCTCAAGCCTGCCCAGCAAATACAGTCTCAGGAGCTGCACATGGGCAGTGTTTGCATATCACCACCCAGCAGTGGAGCAGATATTAGGAAAACCTTTGTGCAATATTTCAAACTGGTTTATCAAGGCTCATCTGTGTTGGTTTGGACTGTGAATAAACAATATTGGTAACTATACTGATGAGTCAGACTATAAAGATGTTGAAACTTTAATTGGACTAACGGTAAATTATTGGTTTAATATGAGGCATTTTCTTTTTTGTTTGTAGCAGGACTTTTGAGTTTAAAAATTTACATAAACAGAAGGACATAATTATTGTCTTCAGATTACAGAGTAAATATGTTCAATTGAAGTACATTATAAAATAAAAATAGTATACTTTTTTCTGCTGTTGTTTTTCAAAGATATGTGTTGAATTTTAGCTACTCCTTGCCATTTGCAAGGATTGCTCCATTAAACTTGCTAACTCTGACTAGATGTGTTTGAGAGTTGGGTGAGTCTTTTAATGTTATTTGAACACCTTTAGGAAATATACCAGTGTATGAATGCATAGAAGCAAAGAAATACCATTTTATAAGTTTTGGAAAGATTAAATGCCAAGAGTTTCATTAAGCAGAGGAAGGATCCCAGAGGAAAAGAAACCCATTTGTTTAAACAAAACTAGAAGGTGGACTGCCAGGTTTGTCAGCTAAGCATTTGCACCTGGCTGACAATATGTTGATACAGATGGTATCTAATGCAACATTTGGCCATGTTCTACATTGGCTGGAATAAAATATTTTTCTTTGGGACATCAAGTTAATATTTTAGCTTCATTTTATTTAGGATAAAACACACAATGTTAAATTTAAAAAATTGTCATAAAAGCTACATCTATTCACATCTTCCCTTACTAGAAAGGACAAAGAATCCATCCAGTCATGAAAATGCAGATATATGACTAAGGTTATCAAGAATGGCTACTTCATATATGAGGAAAGCCTTTGTTTTCCATTATATTTATTTATTACATTATTATAAAATAGAAAAAAAAAAACAAAAACAAAAGCAAAAACACAGACCTGTTTGTTTGTTTTTTTAATTTTCTAGGTCTGTCTGGGATGGAGTTAATTGTCTTCGTAGCAGCCTGTGTAGCAGTGCTGTGTTTATGACAAAATGGTGTTGATAACAAACCAGAGTTTTATCTGTTGCAGAACTGTTTTCACAGCACCAAGGGTTTCCATTTCTTACTGTGTTTTGCCTTCTTCCCTTGCCTGTCTCCAGTGAGTAGGCTGAGGGGGCAAGAAACCGGGAGAGACACAGCGGTGAAGACTGACTCCATTTGACCAAAGGGATAATTATCACATGGCTCCACACTGAGGATACTGCTTTTCCTAGATAACCTTTGCTCAGAGAGCTGGGTATCAGTCTGTGGGTGGCAAGTGGTAAATGGTTGCCTTTGCATCTTTTTTTTTTCCTTTACTTATAAAACTGTCTTAATCTTGATCCATTTTTCTTTTTATTTTTGCCTTTTTGATTCTCATCCTCTGTCATGCTAGACTGGTTGGTACTTAGTTCACAGGGTTCAACACACCACACTAACCAGACATTTACATATTTGCTGTACACAAATCTAAGATTTTTATGCCGTTTTTGTATTTTTTAAATCAATTTGAAGGGTTTCTTAATTTTATTTTAATTTTACTGTGGTGTTCTTACCTCTAAGCTTCCCATATTTAACACATCTTCCTGTCAGGTTTCTAATTGCTCCATTTCTCTGAGGCCTTAAATCCAATAGATAAAATTATCTGCCATTTACTATACAGTTATTTACACTGAATAAATATTTTCAAATTTCTGAAATGTCACCTATGTATGGCAACAACTTAGTGGTCCTACTTCAAAGTGATTTAGCTTTCTCTTCCTGATGCAGCTTCTTCCCCTGAAGTAAACCCAGTGGACGCATAAGATACAGTTCAAATTGTTTGACAACTGTTTGATATGTCAGATGTAAGATGAATCTTCCTTTGAACATTGATTCCCATGTCAACAGACAAGAATGTCAGTAAATTAAGTCTCAGTTTTTCAACATATAAATAAAGTTACCGAAAAAGTGCTCATTTTCTTTTCTAGGATTTATTGTGGTTTGACAGGTAAGACTGTGAATATTCAATTATTTTAGCAATAAATTCTTGGCTTGATATGAAAAGTTAGTTTTCACTTGACCATAAGCACAATTTTGAGTAAAGCAAACAGACTAGCTTAAAATACTGTTTAAGTGATTTGCACCAGGAGGTGTTTGTGTGTGACAAACATCTGAAAAAAATGGGCTAATAACATTTGTTCATTATCTCTTTCTTGATAGTTCATTCTTACTTGATTTTTCTTCTAATTTTCATCAAAATGGAAAGTTTGGATTCATTCACTGAGGCAAAGAGGTTCTTTGGGAGCTAAAAAGATTTCTCCTATGGTTGAAAATATTGATATACTGAGGTTTTACATGTACATGTCTGTGTAAATCACGTATCTTTTATATCACCCTCTTCTATACTGCTGTTACATTCCTGCTGTTTCCATCTGCAAGATTTTTTTTTTTTTGAAGCCTATTGTATTTTAAAGCTATGAAGTGTACTATCAAAATTAATCCAGATACTTCTCTGCATCATTCAGAAAACTGGGTAAAGAGAGAGAAGAGACATAAAATACCCCCTTTAGATGTATCAAGTGCTATCACTATGGAACTAATGAGCTAGCTGAATGCATTAGTCATTACAAATCTGAAAAAAAACCTTGAGGACATATTCAGTATTTATATTTATTTCAGGATATTTCAGGAGCTGACAAACAGTTGCATTACAATTGGAAAGCAAATTGGCAGAAGGCTAGGAGCACTTCAAAAAACTTCTGCACTCAGAGAAGCTATAGCAGGAAGAATTAAAGTTTTGTTTTCAATTTCCTTGCAAAATAGGTTTATACAAAAGCAAATATCAGTGTAGCAGAAGTGTATCTCCTCTCTGAACACAGTCAGTACAGCAGCTGATTCAGGAATCATCCTTCTATTTCAGTGCATGCATTTTTGGAACATCTGGGTTAACTGCTACATTTAAAACAGACCAAGTATGTTTTTTTTTTAGTTTCCACTTTTGTTTTTTTTTAATGAAAATAATTGATGTGGCCAGACTGGAAAGTAATTTACATCTCTACTCACCCATCCTCTCCTCAGTTAACAATAGAAAACCACTTACCTTGTGTTTGCTAGTCTTTGTACATTCTAGTCTTTTTACACAAACCACAGTTTCTCATGCTATCAGGGGCAAAATGTTTACTTGAAAAACAAACTGAATCTTTTGGGTTGGATACATGATATAAAGCAATTCAGTAATTCAATAATTGTTTCAAAAGTTCCATGAGACCTGATAAAGAGAGACCAAGATTATGAAGTTAATTGCAAAGGAAAAAATTCTGTGCTAATATAAATTTGAATGTGTACAAAGATTTCCATGGAGTTAAATTCTCCACTGAAATTTTACTTACACATGGCAAGACTCCACAGAAGAGAAATTGATGTCTAAGCTAAAATCTGCACACAAGAGAATTTAAACAGCTCAGCAAAAGGAAAACCATTTAGTAACATTTAATTCTCAACATGGCTCAGGCTAGAGATTGTTCCCAAGGCAGGTCAGTTGTGATAATCTTGTTTTAGAGGGTAAGAGAACTCAATAGTATGGATAAGGCCTATTCTGTGTTTTTATTTTTCAGGACAGATTTTTTCCTTAGGTTTAAGTAGCATTTTTCTTTTTTATCCACAATGAAAATTAAACCTGTCTAGCCTTACGGTTTATTGTGAGTTTTGCATAATCAGCTGGACTGCCAATCTATATTATGATTTTGCTAAGATCTTTGGATCTTAAAGATTTCTTAACTGTGCCATTAATAACAGACTTCAATGTGCGTTTAGAATATAGTCTTAGATGTTTTGGTGTGATCCATAAGAAACAGAATGGACTTCTGTTTTTTATTAAGATGATAATTACAGAGTACACTGCCTTGTCGTTCCTCTGATAAAAAATTAATCACTTTGACACAGTCTAATATTGACTTTATTATTCTTTGTTTAATATTGGCCATATGTATTTGCATGGTAACAATCATTCTTACTCACACAGCATCAACAATCAAACATAAACTTTTATGCAAATGTACTATTCTCATTCAAAATGCTCCTGAATAAAAGGGCTTATTAAGAATAAATCAGTTCTTGTTTATAATGTAACATGAAAAAAAAAAAAAAAGATCAATAGAAAGCAACCTGACATGAATGCCTTCTGAAAAACACTCTGTAAAGTTTAAAGACCATTTAACTTAGAGATCTGCTACAGCAATCCTGCACAAACATATGTCATGGGAAACATTCTAGTTTGACAATTTTTGAAGGGTAAATCAACAAGATTTCACAAAAAACTTACAAACTAACTGTAATTTGGAAAAAAGAATTTTGAATAGGAAAATGAAAGGCAAAAAGGGCCAACTATGTCCTGGAGTGCATCAAGAAGAGGATTGCCAGCTGGTCGAGGGAGCTGATTGTTCCACTCTACACTGCAGTGGTACTGCCCAAATTCGGCGTTCAGTTTTAAGTACTTCACTGTAAGAAGAACTTATTAGAAGCTATTGAAGTGTGTCCAGAGGAGGATGACCGAGATGGTAAAAGGTCTCAAGGACAAGGCTTACAAGGAGTGGCTGAGGTCACTTGACTTGCTCAGCACAGAGAAGAGAAGGCTGAGGGATGACCTCATTTCAATCTATATCTTCTCTAAGGGTGTCAGCAGAGGGTAGGAATTGATCTCCTCCCTCTGGCAACCAGCAACAGGACACAAGCAAGTGAAATCCAGCTCCATCAAGGAAAGCTCACATTGGCCATTAGGAAAAGTTTCTTTACTGAGAGGATAGTCAGTCACTGAAATATGTCCCCCAATGAAGAAGTCACATTATCCAGCCTGTCAGAGTTCAGGGAGAATCTAACAATGCTGTCAGTCCTGTGCTTTAATTTTAGGTAGTCCTGCTACCTAATTTCTGTATTTGATTCCATCAGAACTCAAGAACATATAATTGCATACAGTTTCATGTAGCCATGTATGATATGGATATCTATGCTAACAAAGTGTTACTTATAAAATACTTTCTTGAAAAGAAAAATAAAAAAAATAAAAAAGAGTTTGATTATAGCATACTTGGACTTCTGCCCCTTCACATGTTTGCTAAATCTATTTGAAGTATACTAGAAGTACAGTACTTTCACATAAGTGTATTCAGGCATGAAATAGAATCATGCATTTTTAAGTAAATTGCTTTCTAACAAATTTATTTCAGAATATGCACATAATTAGACTCACAGCTCTGCATAGTAGTCACTCAGTATTATATCACTATTTGCCAACCACCACTTTGTAAACAAGATGTGCCATCTCAGGATGTGCATTCCATTTCCAAATTTTACTGGTGCTCACTCAGAGATAAGAGGTATTTCAAACTGAGACATTTTATTGACTAACCTGACATCAGACTTTGATCAGGGAATCATGTTGACAGTGGGATGTTTATTTCCATGTAGCCTGATTAAAATAATAGAATTTTAGAAACAATTGGAATTGTGTCATTGCATATCAGATAAAATGCTGCATTTGTCTTGTTACTGTGATGTGAACTTATCAAGACTTCAGTGTATTTTTTTTTCTGAAGCTCTGTTACACAGCAGATGGGATGTCTAACATCCTTTTCTATTTGAAACATGCAAGCTCTAATAAACAAGAGGGTTTAGAATGTTAAACCAGCCAGCCATACGAAATATGTCACACAGTTTGCTGTCAAGCTAATTAATTAGATAGCATTATTTGTTGTCCCCAATGAACTCTGATGAGCTCAATGACTGATAATAGCCTCATTCTTTTGAGTGATTTTCTTTTTATTTTAGTCACTTTGATTTAAGAAAGAGTGTTTAAAGAGGGAAAAAACATCCTACCACAATGAAGGGTTATTCAGAAATACATACTTGTGACTTATTAATGTGAGCAAACATTTGGCCTCTTACTAAGGTCATTTTAATTTTAAATCTTCCAGAGTAATGTTTCTTGAATAATTACTATTTCAGTAATTATCTTGCACTTTCATAACACATATCTGGACATGTTTTTTAATAGAGTTCCTGCCCTTCAGACTGTAGAAAGACTCAATAAAATTATGTGAACACTACTTATAATATAGGACAAACAAAATCTTATGGTTAACATAACATACAGGTCTTCAAATCAATCTTAAATAGAGAAGGCTATTTTCAGTCAGGAACACATAATTATTTGCTTTTCTTGTAATTTTCATGTTCAGATTTGCATTAGAACAAATAATTTGGTGAACTTTCTAAAGTTCCACCTCTCTGCAGCACCTTCCTACTGAACAGTTCCATTTTCAGCCATGCCACTGGTTCTTAAAGATAGTTCAGAAACACAAGAACATTTTGGGTTACCCAGGACACTGTGAAGAAAATGAAAAGCTGGTCAATGGAAAAATCTATTTATAGTGAATGTAATAATTGGAATTTATTACTGCAAATGGCAGTTTTGCTATTGTTTGTGGTAAATATTATTTCACTGAAGTAAAATATAAAATTCCTCAGTGGAAGAAGAGGCTTAAAATTAAATTGGCTGATCCTGGTAAAGAACATGTCCACAAATGAGGATGATTCCTGTGAAATGCATATGCTTTTTCTGAATTTCTAGGTGCTTCAGCTTTATTATTTGGGTTATGTGTTATTTTTGTCTGTATCCCTGCAGTATCACCATTTTATGAGTTTTGTATTGATAGATTTTTTTTTTTTTTTATATTCAGCTAAATTAAATTTGCAAGTTTAATTTAGTTAATGTACATTCTGGTGCACTTCTGAATGTTGACATACAAATACTATTGCAAAAACTATCAAATACTCAAAAAAGGGTGAAGCAATTGGTATGGTCTCTGGTAATATGGTTTACATTTACAGCAGTAAATACAAAGAAAGAGAGTGCAAGGACACACCTTTCTCAGGGAGGCAGCATTAAAGCTTCATAGGCTTAAAGGAATAATTTCCTCTGTACAGAGTTCAGTCTTACATATCATGCCATAACAACATGTTCTAGTAAGCATCCATGAAGAAAAGTTTTCTCAAGTTTAACATGATTGTTAGTTTCCTTGGGTCTTGCTGGTAAGAGAAATACTTTTTGTCTGCAGCATTTATCTAACTGGTATTAAAATTTTCTTTTTTTTTTCTTTTTTTTTTTTTTTGTGGGTTTGTGGGGTTTTTTTGGTTTTTTGTTTGTTCGTTTGTTTGTTTTGTTTTGTTGGGTTTGGGTTTTTTTGGGGGCTTTTTAGGTTTTTTGGGGGGTTTTTTTGGGTGAGTTTTTTGTTGTTGTTGTTGTTGTTGTTTCCAGACTGAAGAACTACAGGGGCCTTTTCGCCTATTCTACAGGAGGTATTTAATTCCCTGGACACACAGTAATCTTCTATGTGCACTTATTCATCTGTGTATATGGGGTCACCTAGCAAAAACTATGAAGGGTTCAATTTGGAGTTATATGTGCCTTTAATGAATTTCTCTTCAAACTCTTTTCTTTTTGGATAACTTTTTTTGAAGCTCATTTTTGTATTGTAATTAAGGACCAGATTATCTCCTTCTTTTTCCTTTGTTTAGAATGTTTTTTGAAGAGTGATTTGAAGTTCACATCTTTTATTCTGTGTCCTTATGGTCTCCCTGATTTTTCTGGGACAGTTGATGATTTGTCATCATGTTCAGTGAAAATATAGTTCCAAAAGCACATGCTTCTCATCTGATAGTAGTTAAAAAACTATAAAGATTCTAAAGTACTAATAATGCAATTACATTATTTGATTCAATGTATTTTTAAACTTATAATACTATTTGTCCATTGGTCTAATAAAATTTCAGTGGCAATTTGTGCATTTTTATTATAGCCTTTTCTACAATATTTTCTACAAAGTGTGCTCCTGAAATACACATAATTTTAAATGATGTACTCATCTTCACCTTCTGTCTTTTCCTCTTTTTCAGCTTATTTTTCTTATTCTGTTCAAGGAAATTTACCTTGGGTGCTACTTCTTTTGAAGTTCTATAGCTGCTTTAGAGAGTAAAATGCACCTGTGACCTTTATTAAAGAGCTTTAGTGAATGACTGGGCTATGTTTAAGAGCTATAGAATAAGATTAAATGCATTTCTCTCTGTACAATTCCTCCTTTGTATCAGACAGATACACTAATGTTGATCATTTCTTAATTTCACAAAGAATCACACAGCTTTTCTAGTCTTTAAGCATTAAAAATATGTTGGAATAAAATACTCAGGACTTAAATACAATTTTTTTTTCNATTGAAATATCTAGCTCACCCACTAGGAACAACAGCAAAGGAATGGCAGTTTTGCAGCACAGGGCACGTTTTCCAAGAGGTGTTGGCACAGCTGTCTATGCCAGGGCAGAAGCTTTGACCCAAACAGTTCTTTAGATGATAGATACAGGCCAGTAAATTGCAGTCTGAAGGGAGGGCCTGGGGCCTCTCCCTCATGTTGGGAGAGGTAAATGAAAAAAATGGTTATTGTTAAAATCTAAATGCAAAGACCCTCACTGTTGAGGAATACATCCAGTACCGGTAGTTCGGTGTGCCGCTCCAAGGGGAGCTGCACGGGGAGCTCTGGGTGCTGGCATCCCAGGTGAAGATGCCTTGAGCTGCTGACCCTTTACACGGCAACGGGCTCGGGGAGCTGTGGCCCAGCCAGGTGCCCAGAGATTCCTTTAGTGGGAATGTCTCCTGGGAGGCATCTGTTACTGTGCCTTGGGAAAAGCTGGGGTTGAACCAGTAAGGAAACCTGGTCTGGCTGGGAGAGCAGGGTGTTGTAGAGAGTCGAGAGTGGCACCTCTCTGGTCACTGGAGCCAGCAGCAGTGAAGGGGCTTTGGTCCCAGCAGTGAAACCTTTTGTGGTGGGTGTGTGTCTGCCAGAGTGGCTCCTCAATGGTCAGTGAGGGAAGTTTCCTTAACATTCACTATAACATGCAGAGTAAGATGTATTTTTTTTTTTTTAATTAATAAGGTTTTATTTTTCAGCCTTCCATCGTTAATGAAAGGGATGTTTCAAAAATACTGTAAATATTTTAGCTGTTCTAAAAAATCAACTTATGTACAATGTAAGGTTTTTATTTCATCTAAAGCTTCTTTATTTGGAAATTTTTGGATTGCAAGCAAACTTTTGCTATGAGCTAGAATAAAGAAAGCTGTTCATGTTTTTCTTCAGAAATAAAAAGACAGTCTATCTTGGAAATCTCTAGTGACATTCTCCATTGAATGTTTTTGGATTGATGCTTGGAATTTTGGATACAGGACTGAAGCTATTTATTCAGTTTCTTTGCATTTCTAATTTACCTAAATCTTAAGTATAGACTTCTGTTAAAGCAGTGACCAGATGATAGGTAGCAGGATACAACAAAAAAAAAAGATGGCACAGAGAGACAGGGTCAAGGAGAAACACTTGAAGTGATTCTTCCAATTCTGGCTACCAGCAGTAACCTGGATGAAGAGTTATGATCAGCCTAGTCAGACCTCTCTGACCTCCACACATCACATCTCTCTGTGCCAATCACAACTTTACTTTAAATGGGGGAAAAACTATTATAAAAATCACATAATATGGGTGAGTATATTAAAAAAATACACCTCTTTTTCTGTAGTCAGTATCTTAGTGTAAGTTAAAGGTGACTTTTTTTGATACCTCAATTATCTCTACCTCCTATAAAATCAGTTTTGATTTTATGAAAATAACAATGTTTTAATGATTTTTTGGGGTAGGATTCCATGCATGAACATGTGAGATTTTATATGTTGTAAGGCTTGGGTTGTTTTGGGTTTTTTTTCCTTTTCTTTAAATGAAAGAGCTCAGTCTCTTTTCCAGGTAACAAGTGATAGGTCAAGAGGATATGGTCTCAACTAGTGCCAGGGGAGGTTTAGGTTGCACATTAGGAAAAATGTCTTCCCTGAGAGGGTTGTTAAGGATGGGAAGGATTTTCCAAGGAAGTGGTTGAGTCACTGTCCTTAGAAGTATTTGAAAAGGCANCCTTCTGTCTTTTCCTCTTTTTCAGCTTATTTTTCTTATTCTGTTCAAGGAAATTTACCTTGGGTGCTACTTCTTTTGAAGTTCTATAGCTGCTTTAGAGAGTAAAATGCACCTGTGACCTTTATTAAAGAGCTTTAGTGAATGACTGGGCTATGTTTAAGAGCTATAGAATAAGATTAAATGCATTTTTCTCTGTACAATTCCTCCTTTGTATCAGACAGATACACTAATGTTGATCATTTCTTAATTTCACAAAGAATCACACAGCTTTTCTAGTCTTTAAGCATTAAAAATATGTTGGAATAAAATACTCAGGACTTAAATACAATTTTTTTTTCCAAAGAATAATTGTAGAGCCAGGGTACAGTTTAAATCTTGGTTTAAGAGCTATGAGATATACTTTAAAATAACAGAAACTCCACAGATATTTTTTGTGAAAAGCTTAAATAAGCATTGGTTTGATGGAGGAGTTCTCTCCAACATAAATCTTCATTAAATTTAAAACTTCTGCAAATTTTTTTTATTATAAGTCACTAGGGAAGGTTTCAAAAACAAGTTTTAAAAGTTCAAGAAAAAAATTGTTCCATGTTCTTCTACAAAAAAATCACCAATGTAGCTAAATTAAAATATTTTTTAATTTATAATATGTATATTATATATATATAATATTATCAT